>AWOL01S0013252.1:17274-29125 GCA_000715115.1 Nicotiana otophora | reverse complement strand
TTGGTTCTAATGACATGACATGCATGAGGAATTTTCAGCCAAATCTTAAAAGCCAGTTTAGTCTTGAAATAATGAACCAAGAAGTTGAATATGATAAAGAAGAAGTATTTGAGGGTGAAAAAAGAGGTTGAGACCTCGTCCCTTTGAATTGTCGCTGAAGTTGAAATTGATGATGATGAGTGGGTTAAAACTCGGATAAAGCAGCTGAGTTTGATTGATGAGAAAATATTGGCAGCAGTGTGTCATGGTCAATTGCATTAGAAAAGAATGTCAAGAGCATACAACAATAAGGGGTCGTTCACCGTGACAAGAGTGTTGCCCAATGGTGCTTTGTATTTAACAGACATTGAAGGAAAAGTTATGGAAATGGCTATCAATTCTAATGTAGTCAAAAGATACTATGTATGATTTCTTAGCTCATCTTTAATCACATGTTTTGTATTAAAAATTTTCAATGTTTAGTATGACGAAGGCATTTTATTCTTCTATCCAAACACTTTTATCCTGTGTTACCACGTTTGATCCTTATTTTATTTTCTTTCATACCCTCTTTTGGAATCAGAAGTAGAGTTAGAAAATAGAAAAGACAAGATAAAAAGGGAAGAAAAGAAAATAAGAAGAAGAAGAAGAAGAAAGGGAAAAAAAGAAGGAAGGTTGGAACTACATTTGACCTGATTCCTTTTAAGGATACGTAGGCAGCCTTACTCTGAGGTTCGGTCCCATCAAAATAAAAATCAGAAATTTCCCAGACTCAAAGAAACTGGGGCAGAAGTTTTAGTTTTGGCAAAAGATCTTATTCCAAAATTTGTAATTCTAAACCCTTTCATCTTAAATTATTTTGAGCCTTCATGTCATCCTTTCTTCCTAACCTTGACCAAACTCCCACATTACGGTCCAAAGAAAGACCTTCCGATCAATCTTTGAGGATGCCAAGTCAAGCGTGAGATAGAGGTATGAGTTTCTTACATCATGGGAGGCACTTTTTTCATGGGAACAAAAATGAATAAAATGATAGAGTCTTATTGGTGAAAACCCTCGCGGGCACCGTAAGGCGACAGTGAGTTGTGAGATGAAAAATGAGAGAGGCTTGTTAGTGAAAATCCTTCGGGGCACTACAAGTCGAATGAGGTTTATGACTTTACAGAGAAATTTGATCATTGAAAGCCCGTCTTCGAAGTATGAAAGCATGACGCAAATTGAAGTGTGATTCGTTGGACGGATTAGGCTGATCAATCCGAAATGCATGTCATGATCATTGGAGCCGGCATCTTCACTAAGATAAGTCTCTTTTTCCTCTTCTCCAAATAGTCATATTTGTTCAAACCTTTCCTTTTGTTCCTTTTTGCCAAAAATCACTTCACTTTGTTCTTTTGGTTCTGTTTCTTTGTGTCTCTTTCAAGTGAGTCTTGTTAAAGCAAGCAAGAAAGAACTTCAAAGTTTACTACCGACTTCTTGATTGCACAAGGCGAAGCTCGGCCAAGCACATCACCAATGACATGATTCAGAATGAGCAATATGGTAATAACTGAAGTTCAAGGAATCAAGTGATTCTTAAATTTTGAGAAAATACAAAGATTCAGCAATTGTCAGAATGAAAACTTAATGCAACAACTGAGTGTAAAGGATTCGGGTCATTCATAGGTTTTTGTGGTTGAAGTTCGATTAGAATGTCAAACAATTCCTTGTTAGCCCAAAGCAGCTAATCAGAATGAAGCATGGCAGTGGCAGAAGCAGATACCTTCAGCAATGATGCCACAATCTAACCACCACATTGTCAAACTAACAAGATTTTCTTTGTTTGAAACAGGGGCAAGAAATTTTGTTCGTTCTATAAAGATCCTCCATGAGGAAAACATGTTTCAAGTAAGTTCATTTTTTATTCTTCAGGACCCTCCTGGATAATGGGATTTAGTTTTAAGTTTTCAGGATCCTCCAGGATAATGGGATTTAGTTTTAAGCTTTTATGACCCTCCTGGATAATGGGATTTAGTTTTAAGCTTTCAGGACCCTCCTAGATAATAGGAGTTAGTTTTAAGCTTTTAGGACCCTCCTGGATAATGGGATTTAATTTTAAGCTTTCAGGACCCTCCTGGATAATGGGATTTAGTTTTAAGTTTTTAGGACCCTCCTGGATAATGGGATTTCGTTTTAAATTTTTAGGACCCTCCTGGATAATGAGATTTAGTTTTAGGCTTTCAGGACCCTCCTGGATAATGAGATTTAGTTTTAGGCTTTCAGGACCCTCCTAGATAATGTGATTTAATTTTAAGCTTTCAGGACCCTCCTGGATAATGGAATTTAGTTTTTAGTTTTCAGGACCCTCCTAGATAATAGGAGTTAGTTTTAAGCTTTTAGGACCCTCCTAGATAATGGGATTTAATTTTAAGCTTTCAGGACCCTCCTGGATAATGGAATTTAGTTTTTAGTTTTCAGGACCCTCCTAGATAATAGGAGTTAGTTTTAAGCTTTTAGGACCCTCCTAGATAATGGGATTTAATTTTAAGCTTTCAGGACCCTCCTGGATAATGGAATTTAGTTTTTAGTTTTCAGGACCCTCCTAGATAATAGGATTTAGTTTTAAGTTTTCATGACCCTCCTGGATAATGGGATTTAGTTTAAAGTTTTCAAGACCCTCCTGGATAATGGGATTTAGTTTTAGGCTTTCAGGACCCTCCTGAATAATGGGATCTAGTTTTAAGCTTTCAGGACCCTCCTGGATAATGAAATTTAGTTTTAAATTTTCAGGACCCTCCTGGATAATGAAATTTAGTTTTAAATTTTCAGGACCCTCCTGGATAATGGGATTTAAAGTTTTCAGGACCCTCATGGATAATGAGATTTAGTTTTAAATTTTCAAGACCCTCCTGGATAATGGGATTTAGTTTTAGGCTTTCAGGACCCTCCTGGATAATGAGATCTAGTTTTAAGCTTTCTGGACCTTCCTGGATAATGGGATTTTGTTTTAAGTTTTCAGGACCCTCCTGGATAATGGGATTTAGTTTTCAAGTTTTCAGGACACTCCTGGATAATGGGATTTAGTTTTTAGTCTTCAGGACCCTCCTGGATAATGGGATTTAATTTTTAGTTTTTAGGACCCTCATGGCTAATGGGATTTAGTTTTAAGCTTTTAGGACCCTCCTGGATAATGGAATTTAATTTTAAGCTTTCAGGACCCTCCTGGATAATGGGATTTAGTTTTAAGTTTCCAGGACCCTCCTGGATAATGGAATTTAGTTTAATATTTTTAGGACCCTCCTGGATAATGAGATTTAGTTTTAAGTTTTCAGGACCCTCCTAGATAATGGGATTTAGTTTTACATTTTAAGGACCCTCCTCAATAATGGGACTTAATTTTAACTTCTTAAGACTCTCCTGGATAATGGCATTCAACTAACATCCACAAATATTCCCGATACAAACTAGGGCAGAATATTTTCTTTGTTTTGTCTGTTTCGCTGTAATTGCAGGCGCCCACCTAGAGAACTAGGGCATTCCGTTTAGAGTTTATTTCAAGTTTCAAGTCGATAGCTGGAGTCTACCTAGAGAATGAGGGTATTTACTTCAAAAATCGGTTTCAAGCTCGAGTCTACTTCAAGTTCAAACAGCAGGAGCCCACCTGAAGAATAGGGTCAAGTTTCAAGTTGCATTCAAGTTCGGGTAACAAGAAACAACCTGAAGAATGGGGTCAATTTTTAATTTCCAAGTTCAAGAAAGAAGCATCAGGATTCCGCCTGAAGAATAGGGTCAATTCAAATTGGAAGTAGTAGAAGCTCGCCTTGAGAACACGAGTCAACATTTTCATATGCATAACAAGACCAAGAAAAGATTCTAGATAGAAGAGTAGATAGAATTTTCTAGTTTTTCTTGTAAAGTTTATCTTATTTGGTTTTATTTTGATGTAAAGATAGGAACAGCAGACCGGAACCTCGATGGCACTTCACTCGACTCCCCACCTCAGTATCCTTCTACACTCTTCTTACTTCTAAATTACACGTGGCGTGATTCCTTTATAGCCAAGGATATATAGGCAGCTCAAATACCAGGGCTCAGTCACATTCTCCTTTCTTTTAGTTTTATTCTCTTTTAAATAAAGGTCGGGTCAAGAACTTGTCTTGTCTTTTCTTTGTCTAAAAAATACTTTGTGTTTCTAGCCAAAGAGAGGCAGCTGTAGACATGTAATTTTTTACCCTCCTCGAACTTTTACCCATTTTAAGCGCTTAGATGTTTCTTTTAGTTCTAAAATTGGTACTTTGCCTATTTTTGACCTTTTTTCTTCATTTTCCCTAAAAATGAAAACTATAAAAATATCTTTCTTTGTTTTAGTTAATTTAGTTCATGTTACTTCTCATAAAAATGAAAATTCCAAATAAAGTCACGTTTTATTTAGGATTTTATGGCATTATGATTCAATAATTTAGGCTAAATCTTCCTATTTTTGGTTTTCAAAAGAGAAAGAGGAAGGAAACTGTTTTGGAGTCACACTCACGTTTCTTTCCTATATCAAAAGGAAAAGTAGGGGAATTAATTAATAAAAGAAACATTATTTTTACTCTTTATATGTGGAACCCTCACAAAAAAACAAAATTGGATAACAAACTCGTTTGCACAATCTCACAATTCACTCATACGCACAAAAGCACACACAATCACATGGCAGAGGGGTCCACACATTTTCATCCATTTTTCTCTCTTCTTGCCCAAGAATTTAAAAAATAAACGGGGACATATTCACACACAGAGAGGGAACAGAAAGTAAAGAGAGAGGGAGTAGGGACAAGACTTTGAGGGGACGAGAGGATTTTTGGGAGAGAGAGTTTGAGTGGGGGCAACACTTTTGACGGGGAGAGAGGATTTTAAGGAGTAAGAGTGAGGGAAATGGACAGAGAAAAAAAGAGAGGAGATATTATGAGAAGAAATTAATTCCTGCATCATAAAACCTTTCACCAAACATCTGAGTCTAGGGATCTTCCATATTTTATGAATTAACAGCACCCATATCATGTCCATCATTCAAAAAATGAGCCAATACTACTCTTAACATACCATATAAATTTACCACTTTAAATAAGTTCTAAAACCAGCCACTACCTCCATCGAAACAACCTTCAAACACCTTGAAAACCACATAAAATCGAGTTTCTGCTGTCAACTTCATCTTGCCGATGAACCCAGTTTTCCCGGCGGAAATTCCGGTGGCAGCAGCCATCCGTTTCAATCATCGGTAAAGAGTCGAGGTCCGTCTGAGGTGACGTGCAAGGATCCTGTCTAAGCTCATCCATCTTGTCGGGTTCTGTGTTTAATAATATCAACTGAGGTCCATCCCTAAGTTTTCTATTATATTTTGTTTGTTTGGCATATGATTTTTGGGTGATGTGATTAAGTTGATGTATTTACTTTAGTTTGGACAGATGTGGGTTATTCATTATTAAACAAATTTTAGTTAAAGAAATTAGGTCTTATTCATAGGTTACAATGATAAATGAGTCGTGGGAGTCTGTCAGATTTAAAGAGCAAAAATAGATTTGAACATTTTAAGGAAAAATGGTTATGGCAGAGAATTGACCGATTCTAATAATTTGAGCTTTAGATGATTCTTGTTAGTTCTTTATTTTGCTTTATTAATTCGATTGCTAGGAGCATGTTAGGCCGTCAATACTTGGGTAGGAAAATGTTAGGTTGTTTATTTACTTATTGAGGTTAGACGTAGTCCCTTAGTTATTATTTTATCCAAGGAATACCCCGTAGTATCAAGTAATTGGAGGCCAAAGACGGGACGACATTGAGGAGGCCTAATATAAGATTGTAGTATTATTATTTTTATTTTTATTTTATCTTCCTTTATTAGGTGGGGACAACCTCGAACTTTTTTATATCTATTTATTTTTGTGTGTATTTAACCTCAATTAGAGTAGCCTTTAAAGCCAACTAGATCATGTATGCAATCGTGACGTGAGCTTCACGGGATTTGGGAAATGCCTAACACCTTCTCCCCGAGTCAAATGAACTCTCTTACTTAGAATCTCTGGTACATAATTTGTTTAAGAGTCTAAATGTGTTTTAAAGGAATTTTTTTTTTAAAATGGTGACTTGGCACATCAAAATCAAATGTCAAGTGGTGACTTTGAGAAATCCTTTTTAATGCATCTTTTGTCATTTTTCAAATTGGAACCCTTTGAGCTTTAAAATCACTGTTTATCTTTTAAAGAGGGTTAAGGTGAATAAAAAGGGGTGTGACAGTGATCTGTCTCTGCATCAACAGTAATGACCTGCTCCTTATCTGGTAATATTACCATTGCACCTTCAACGTTGGCTACTAGTTCCCCAATTTTGTTGTTGTCCAAAGCCTTCCTAGATACATCTGTATTAACCTATGCTGGCATTGAATTAACTCTTTGATCATCAAGTCTTAGTCTTGTATGTGCCTCTGAACTTACTTCACCTCTCCCTAGTTGTATAAAGCTTGAAGTTTTTCATTTGAATTAGGTGATTCCACAAATGTCTGAGACGGTATTTCCTGACATGAGTGGTTGAGGGTCACATTAAGTATTTCCTTATGCATTCCAAAGATCCTTTGAACCCAGTCAATTGTACTTTCTTTTGTCCCTGTGGCATTTTGCCCAGTATTAGTAGAGATAGAGTTTCTGGTCAGCTTTGCAGCTTTAGGATTGGAATTTGATTTTTCAGTAGTTCTTAGATATTGGTTATCTAGATATTCCAAAATTCGATGCTTCTGCTGTTGTTCTTTGAGCTTGTCCCCGCCCTCACTATCAGATTCAGAAGTCACATTATTGACAATTTCAGCATCTCCATTTTTCTGTGTGCATGCCTGATTTGCACTAGTGGATGGTATGTTTTCCATTATGATGTTACCACCTAACTGAGCAGACTCATGAATTGTCTGAGGACCTGCTATTCCAGTAAAGTGCCCTGTCTCATTAGGTAGTTCCCGTGCACTCATCTGTCCTCCATTACAAGCATCAGCACTATCAACAATATTATGAATGGCTTCTGGTACAGTCTCCAGTGGTTTTGGTGGAGCACATTCTGATTTGTTCATTACACCTGAGGGCTGGGAGGGTCTGGATAACTATGTCTCAAGAGCTTGTTGTTGTAGTTGTTTCTGTTTATATTGCTTGTTTTTCTGGTCGATTCCTTGGAAATTCTTCTTTTTTTTAGATTGCTATTGATCGTTGGAATGGTTATCCCTTTTTGGTTGTTGCACAGTTACTTTATGATTTATTCTTCCTTGTTGCTCCTCAATTTTGCACTGCTCCTCAGTTTTTTAGTTGGAAGTCTGATCATTTTGCTGTCCCTGTATCATTTGCTCTTGTGGTGTTGCAGTTGCTCCCTCTAGCTTGTTNCACAGTTACTTTGTGATTTATTCTTCCTTGTTGCTCCTCAATTTTGCACTGCTCCTCAGTTTTTTAGTTGGAAGTCTGATCATTTTGCTGTCCCTGTATCATTTGCTCTTGTGGTGTTGCAGTTGCTCCCTCTAGCTTGTTTGTAAGGTGATTGTTAGCACTGTGAGTTGTTGTTGCTGCTTTCTTCTTCTCTTGTTCTTCCCTTTTTCAAATAGAGCAGTTGTACTCTTCATGACCCAAGTGTCTGCAGTGTAAGTAGTAATATGGTAGATCTTCATATATTACTTTCAGCAACTGGCCATCCCCATTCACATCTTGATCTTCATCAAATCCCAGCCAAACATGATGAGGCATGTCCTTAGTCAAATCTACTTGCATCTTGACTTTTGCAACACTTCCCCATATTTTTTGCATTGAAGCTAAGTCTAGATGGAGTACCTTACCAATAAGTGATAACAGTACTGACAGTACTTCCCTATAGTAGAAATGTCATGGATGTTCTGGAATGACTATCCAAATAGGGATAATAGGATTATCCTCATTTGGATTGAAATTGGGTGTCCAAGCTTGTAATTTAATTCTTTGACCTTGGATGAACATGAATGATTTTGTCCAAACAGTAGTATGATCATACTCATTGTCTAAGTCAATGTAGACTGTTCCTGCATTAAAATGAGCTATTTTAACTCCTCCTCTGAGTTTTGTTTGTGATATGAAGCTTCTCCTTATTTGTTCCATTCTAGGCATTTTGTTAAGTAATTTGCACACAATTATGTATTGGCATCTGTTAGCCAATGTGACCATATAATCTGTCCTGGTGAAAATAACAACTGGTTGGCCCTGTTGGATAGTGATTTTGGGAGGTGTGAACTCTATTGGTGTTATCTCTAAAACTTGCCTAGCTCTTAACTTTTTAGCTAGAGATTGAGTGATAGTAGGTGTGGAGGAGCAGGGTAGTTACTAGTTTTATTTTGCTGGGCAGTCGTAGCTATAAGCTTGGGATAGGTATCTGTTATAATGTGGTGAGGTTGGGTATTTTGGTTAAAAATTGCTGGTAGTTTATAGGTGTTAAGGTGTTTTAGTTGAGTTAAGTTGGGTGAGTTCTTTTTGTTTGTGTATGCAGGTGTTGAAGAGATTGCTTGATTTTGTGCTTTGTCTGGAAGGGTGGTTTCTTTTTACTTTAAGCTAGGTTTGCTGGTGTTTTGGTGCTGGCTTGTAGCTAACATTTGGTTATGAGTAGTTTGAGGGTGTGCTTGAGTAGATCTATTTGTCGTTAAAGACTGGTTTTCATTGGTTAGATGAGCTACAGAGACATTACTTGAATAAATTAATGTTGTTGAAGAAGGGATTGGATGTAGTTGATCAGTTGGAGTTGGTTTGACAGCTTTCTCTTTGTTATCAGGAGACTGCTCAAGTGATCCTTGTCCAATTGAAGGGGCAGGAACATTACAGTCATTTAACATCACAACATCAGGGGCAACATTTGGTCGAGCAGTAAGGTTCTCAATATGCGATTGAAATTGAACATTTCGATGACTTCCACCAACTGGCATTGAATCTCCAATTCAATCACAGCTTGCACATCAGTATTAGCAGGGGCAACCTGTGCTGGCAATGTCGTTGCTGTTGTAGGTGTCAATTTTTGGTCAACCTCTTTTTGTGTTTGTTCTATTGAATTGTCATGACTACTAAGCTCAACATGACTTTGTGAAGCACAACCATTCATCTGTTCATTAAAATTGACATCAAAACTGACCTTGTCATTTCGTCGAATAAATGGTATATGCGATTCTACGGATACAAAGGTTCTGCCATTTCGTAACAAATTGCTCATCGTGGTTGTTGTTTGATGGGATGGGATCAATATCTAGATAAATTTTAGTGGATTGGTATTGGTTTTGACCAACTTGGACATATGTAGCTCCATTTGAGACTAGCTGTTGTTTGTCGTCATTGTTCCCCTGTTCTGAATCGAAGTTTCCTGTTGTGATGTTGTCTGAAACTTTGTGGGTTGATTGTAAATGATGTGTTTAGTAATCTCCATGGATTTCAATTAGTCATTTTGACCCAGAGACATTGTAGTGTATCTCTGCTAACTCCTGGCGATTTGTTGGTGAGCAACAATTTCCGCCATTGTTGATTTCTTCAGCATATGGGGAATAAACGATAGGGGCGCCTACTTGGGGTTTGTGCGTTGTGTTGTTACGCGTTTGTTGGGTGTGGTCCGGTGGCTTTTCACCACTAGACGAAGGAGACGCGGCCATTTTTGTCTGTTTAGTTATTGTTCTTCCCCTAAGAAAGATATGCCTTTGGGCTTCAAAAAGGAACCTTAATTAGTTTGTTTTGATTATCGAGTCTGTAGTTTATTTCTTACTTCGAGTATGTTGTTCACTGTCCGTTTTTGAGTCTGTTTTTATTTTCTCGTGCTCGAGTCTGTATGTTTCTTTTCAATGTTAGTTGTTGATGTGTTTCAAGTAGTTGTAATGAAAAACCCAAAAAGAATTTACCAAATGAAATATTTAAAACCCAAAATTTCTTTGCTTTAATTTTACATTTGTTTCCCTGAGCTACATAATGGTATGATTCATGCGGCGTCATGATATGTAGGTTATCTCCATCGGATGCGATCAAATCCATAAATAAATTGATCTAAAAACAAGCGAAAAGAGAAAATAAAGAGCGACAAAAACAAGAGCAAAAGACAAAAACAAAAGAGAGCATGAAATGAAATAAAAAAGGTATAGAGTGGAAATGGGATAATAAAGTCGAGATAAAACATGCAAACTACTCAAACACATAATAGAAGAGTTTTAACTGCTAGGTGCATTGCAACCAAACGTGCGATTTCCTATCCGTTAAATACTTTGAACTAATAATTTTGTTGTGTGTGCACAAAGTCAGGTTCTGTTTTAGGTGGTTGGTTTTGTGGTATTCTGTCTTCTTATCCATACTTTACCCGATAAAAGGGAAAGGTTCCAATGGCCTCTGAGAGTAATCTTTTTATTAGTAATACCGAGGATAGCCCTGCACCGGGTATTCTGCTACCAGAGTTAGCTGCAATTGAAGAGAATAGAATGTTACACCTCTGTATGATAGAATTATTGAACGTATAGTCTAATGGGAAGGAACCGCCAAGTGCCTTCCCTGGATTTCCCGAGTTGATCCTTAGACCAGGCGGGGCTTCTAATATTCCTATGACAAACCCGTTCATTCCATATGGATACCTGCCTATTCCAAATAATGGTCCCGACGTGCCTTCTGTGATTCGTCCCTAGGCACCGATTTCAAGAGCACAACCAGTTGCTTCTTCGTAGCACCCGTTTTTTCCATAGCACAACCAAACATACCCAGGCCGTTAGTCGAGCCCCTAATCTTCACATTTTAGGGTCTAAAGTTTCCACTAGAAATCACATACATCACCCTAGATTCTTTACTCAGACTCCGCAGTATGACTTTACAGTTGAGCCGGAAAGAATTGTCAAGAATCCTGAGTAAGAAGAAATGGCTCAAAAGATGAAGAGTTTGGAACATAGTCTAAAACACATGCAGGGCCTGAGCGGCCAAACATGTGTCTTATACTCTGATCTTTGTATGTTCCCATATGTACACTTGCCTGCTCGCATTAAGACCCTTAAGTTTGAAAAATATGATGGGCACAAAGACCCGATCGCTCGTCTGAAACGGTATTTCAACCAACTGAGGGGCGTTGCGGGAAAGAATAGCTATTTGTGATGACCCGAAAGGTCATCTTATGTTTTAAAACTTGAATCTGCATTTTTAAGCCTTAAAATCTCATTTTTTATCCCTCTCGATTTGCATGCGCAGTCCGGACAGGTTTCCGGAAAGCTTTTATGTTGAAAACTAATGAAAATAAGAATTTTTACCTTAAAAGTTAATTTTAGTTTACTTCGGTCAATATTTTTGGTAAACGGGCCCGGATCCATATTTTGACAGTCCCAGTGGGTCCGTATCGAATTATGGGACCTGGGCGTATGTCCGGAATCGAATTCGGAGGTCCCTAGCTCAAGTTATGAATTTTTGATAAATATTAAAAGTTTGAAAATTATTTGTTTTTAAGAATTGATTTAGATTCGGCATTGTTAGCATCGGGTCCGTATTTTGGTCCGAAGCCCGGTACATGTTCATTATGATATTTAAGACTTGTCTGTGAAATTTGGTGAGAAACGGAGTTGATTTGAAGTGATTCGGACGTCCAGTTGAGAAAATAGAAATGTTAAAGTGTTCTTGAGAATTTCTTTTGATTTGGTACTAAAATTGTAGTTCTAGGTGTTGTTTTGGCAATTTGATCACGCGAGCAGGTATGTATGATATTTTTAGACTTATGTGCATGTTTGGTTTGGAGCACCGAGGGCTCGGGTGAGTTTCGGATAGGCCACGGGATGTTTTGGACTTTGAAAATCTGATTTTTCTGTAGATTCTATGTTCTGGCATGTCCATCTTCGCGTTCGCGAAGGTACTCTCGCAAACAC
>AWOL01S0013252.1:1140-13672 GCA_000715115.1 Nicotiana otophora | reverse complement strand
TGTGGGTGTTAATGCACGAAGGGTGATGTCGTGCCATATTGTGAGTATTAATGCACGAAGGGTGATGTCGTGCTATGATATGAGAGTTAATGCACAAAGGGTGATGCCGTGCCGTTTTTATTAATTTTATGGTGAGATTGAGAGTAAAAGCACAAAGAGTGACGTCGTGCATATTTCCTTGTTGTATTCACTATNAGATTTACTACTGGTCCGCTGTCCAGAGACTCAAGGTAGATCTGTCAGCGTTCACAGACCTTGAAGTCCCCGTCTATATTTTTATGTCCTACTGTTTTCTTTCATTCAGACAGTTGTATTTCTTTCAGACTATTACTTGTAGTAAATCCTAGAATGCTCGTGAATTGTGACTCCAAATCCAGGTGGTAGTAAATAATACAGTTTTATGATATTCCGCACTTATTATATTGTATTTTAGTTAATTATTTTTATTTACTGAATGGAAATAAGGAATTGGTTTAATGATTCTCTAACGTTGTCTTGACTGGTAAGTGAAATGTTAGGCACCATCATGGCCCCGTCGGTGGAACATTTCGGGTCGTGACACTACTAATGGCTTATTTTGGAGAAAGTCTTATAGGAATAGCTTCTGAGTGGTACATGGACCAGGAGATCGCCCATTGGCATGCGTGGGATGATTTAGCCCGGGATTTTGTCCGCCAATTCCAATACAACGTGGACATTGCCCCTGACAAAAATTCTTATTCCAATCTAAAGAAGAAGCCGTGGAAAGTGTCCGTGAATATTCAATCAGATGGAGGGATCAGGCCGCCAGGGTAAAGCTCTGATGGATGAGGCGAAAATGATTACGATGTTTCTACAAGCCCAAGAGCCGGACTATTTCCAAAATATGATGTCAACCATGGGAAAGCCATTCACGAAGGCCATTAATATTAGGGAGATGGTTAAAAATGGTTTGAAAACAAGACGAATACTGAGTCGGGCTGCTCTCAATGCCACATCACAGGCCATCCAAAATGGTTCGGGGGGTTTAGTGAATAGGAAAAAGAAAGCAGAGGGATCCATGATGGCTTTGAGCTCGAGGGGGCCCCACAGATCATTTAACCAGTCATATATGCCTACCAGAACCCCACAATATTACTACCTACATCATGATGTTGCATATGCTGTGGCACTGCCTCACTATGTGTTGAAAGAACACGCAACCTTACACGGCCATAACATTATACACAAAATAGAGCTCTACCTCCCAGAAATGCCCATCCCTACCAAGCTCCATATAATCTTCGTCCACAATAAAATGTACCCCAATACAACCCCCATCCAAGGGAGCCCCCAGAAGAAACCAGTTTACCCCTTTTGGAGAATCATATTCGAGTCTGTTTCAGAAGCTGACCAGGTTGGGTCTATTGCAGCTTGTAGCTCAGAATTGGTCAAACCCCGAGTCCCCTTCATACCAGGTCGATGCTAGATGCGAGTATCACTCGAGGTGGTGGGCCATGACACAGCGGATTGTTGGACCCTTAAGAGGGCGGTTGAGGATTTGATTAAAGCAAAGACCGTAATTTTGAGTGATGAAAAGGCACCTAATATAACTAATAATCTTGTTACGCCCCAAACTGGGGAGGTGAGACCGGCACCCGGTTCCTCACTTGACCGAGTGTACCAACCTGAGACTGAGGGATTCTGAACATACAATGTGATACTTTGGCCATAGGGCCACATTGCAGGACAATTTAGAAAACAAAATATAAAACTGAACGGAGACTAGCTCTTATTGAACATCAACATAAAGTTGGACCGGCAAGGCCGTCATAATTACTACAGCAGACAAACCAAAACAATAAAATAAATACAAGGCCTACAAGCCCAACATACTACACTGATTGATAGGATATGTCTACAAGCCTCCACTANACTATTTGAAACTTTATTACCCTCCCTACTTAAGTTTTATTTTAATTACATAGGCATATACAATTTACCAATTATATACACTTTAGGAATTAAATGAGTATCCTTTTATATTAGGAATTGAATAAGAAATCAATTATTTTCCATCCTTATTCTCTCTCCTTCATGCTCTCTCTCTCTCTCTCTCCCCCCATCTCTCTCTCTCCGATCAAGCTGAACTTGGACAATACCTACTAAGGAGGTCTACCCGTCTATCTATTTGAACCTGCATGAATGAAATGCAACATCCCCAGAAAGGAGACGTCAGTAGGAAATAATATACCGAGTATGTAAGGTAAAAGAATAACTAAAAGCTGAAATTGAACTGATAATATAATAACTGGGAGTCAAAAATGATCTAAAGATATACTTACCTGCTCATACTGACTCAACTCTCTCAATATAGTAAGTAAAATAGTTGTCTGGCCCTGTAAGGCTCGGTATGTGTAACGGTTAGGCCATGGTAGGCTCGCTCATAGGAGGTCAGTCATATTAGGATCGGTATCTCGACAATTTTGGGCTCACTCATCTGCGTTCAGCCACAGTAGGCTCGGTATATAACTTACCATCTAATCAGAGATTACCTAATAGGGGCCTGCCCACTAATTATAGTTCAATGGTAGTGAAAATATTATAATAATGTACATATATATATATATATACCCTCTATTATCTTTACTGGAAGAAGACAATATTTAACTGAATATAAAGTCCTGATAAGGGAGAATATGATAACTTATGAGACTAGGATAATGTAGATAAATTCAGAAATACGAACTTCTCATTATGTCTAATTATCAAACATTTGTAGTTACGAGATCATACCAAAATTAAAGAAAGGTTTAGCCTTAACATACCTTATCACAATCTTTCCAATAACCACGTTGAACTCGTCTCTTCGTACCATAATATACAACAATGATAATAATACTATCATTAAGTTATGAAAGGTAAAACTATTGCACAATGAACGACAAGCTTATTTTATATTAAAACGGGCAACATGTCCCCTATAATATTTACTTCCTCCCAATTCGAGATAATACCAACAACACAAGAACACATCAATAAAAACATATATACATCATTTTCCAACCTTGTATCCATCACAAAATACCACAAACTAGCCCAGCACACCCCAATCACTTCATGCACAAAATGACAACCATAGTAGTGTCAAACAACCAGAAAATATTACGACAAATGACCAGCCCACCACCACACCATTATATGGTGTTTCTCCACACCCTCTCTCCTCCAAAACTCCATAAAACAATATAAAAAAACATAGCCCAAAAATAACACAAAATAGCCCACAAAACAGTCCACTACAAGTGGAATAACTCGAACTCACGGCTTCCAATCACTAGCCTGTGAGTTCTTACAATTATAGAACGCATTTCTATAATTTTTCAGCAAAAAAAATGGATAAAAGAGAGAAGTATACTTACCTTATTTGGTGAATATCTCAACCCCTATCTTGGTTCTTCAACCCTTAGGTTTTCCTCCAACTAGAACTTAAAAAGAACAGAAAATCATTTAGGGTTTTGTTGAATTTTTGGGAGAAGTTTGCAGGGGCTTATCTTTGATTTGTTTTCTCTATAATGAGTGTAATATATAAAGGAAATAATACCTTAAAAGGTCTCTTTGGCCGACCCCAACTAGCCCTTTTTTGGACATATTTGGTCCTTTCGTTTAAGCAGGTATGTGACACACATACTTGTCACCTATGCAGTATGCGCAGTCATGCAAAATCACAAATATATCTCTACTTCGATGTCGTATTAACAAACGGTTTAATGCATTAGAAACTAGACTCATAGATCTTCAATTTTATAGGCGGATCACCCCTAACCATAAGTATATTGGGAGAAAATACCAATGACATTAGACCCAAATTTCAGTAAACTTATGAACGTAACTTGTGACGACTTTCATCGACTTTTGTTCCCCAACTCGCTTCACTTCAAACTTAACATATGACAATCATACGACAAAAATAACTCATAACATAACCCTCTTATCATGTTAAGTACCCTAATCTCATCCCAAAGGTACATGTTATAATATTCCCAACTTGTCGACTTTCGACGAATCTTATTTTCTTCAATTCGTTTAGTTTCTGAACCTACCAATCCTCTTGGTACTTATTTTCATGATCTTATATATTTGTAACCTCCAAGATAACATTATTAACTTACTTTATATACTTTCAAAGATGATCATATTTTTGGTCTTACATCAGTTTTCTTATGACGTACTTTTACGTGCGAAAACAAGGGGTGTAACATCATTACCCCCTTTCAAACACTCATCCTCGAATGTTGACTGATACGCTTATCAGAATCATAACCTATAGCNACAATGATAATAATACCATCATTAAGTTATGAAAGGTAAAACTATTGCACAATGAACGACAAGCTTATTTTATATTAAAACGGGCAACATCTCCCCTATAATATTTACTTCCTCCCAATTCGAGATAACACTAACAACACAAGAACACATCAATAAAAACATATATACATCATTTTCCAACCTTGTATCCATCACAAAATACCATAAAATAGCCCAACACACCCCAATCACTTCATGCACAAAATGACAACCATAGTAGTGTCAAACAACCAGAAAATATTACGACAAATGACCAGCCCACCACCACACCATTATATGGTGTTTCTCCACACCCTCTCTCCTCCAAAACTCCATAAAACAATATAAAAAAACATAGCCCAAAAATAACACAAAATAGCCCACAAAACAGTCCACTACAAGTGGAATAACTCGAACTCACGGCTTCCAATCACTAGCCTGTGAGTTCTTACATTTATAGAAGGCATTTCTATACTTTTTCAGCAGAAAAAATGGATAAAAGAGAGAAGTATACTTACCTTATTTGGTGAATATCTCAACCCCTATCTTGGTTCTTCAACCCTTAGGTTTTCCTCCAACTAGAACTTAAAAAGAACAGAAAATCATTTAGGGTTTTGTTGAATTTTTGGGAGAAGTTTGCAGGGGCTTATCTTTGATTTTTTTCTCTATAATGAGTGTAATATATAAAGTAAATAATACCTTAAAAGGTCTCTTTGGCCGACCCCAACTACCCCTTTTTTGGACATATTTGGTCCTTTCGTTTAAGCAGGTATGTGACACACATACTTGTCACCTATGCAGTATGCGCAGTCATGCAAAATCACAAATATATCTCTACTTCGATGTCGTATTAACAAACAGTTTAATGCATTAGAAACTAGACTCATAGATCTTCAATTTTATAGGCGGATCACCCCTAACCATAAGTATATTGGGAGAAAATCTCAATGACATTAGACCCAAATTTCAGTAAACTTATGAACGTAACTTGTGATGACTTTCATCGACTTTTGTTCCACAACTCGCTTCACTTCAAACTTAACATATGACAATCATACGAAAAAAATAACTCATAACATAACCCTCTTATCATGTTAAGCACCCTAATCTCACCCCAAAGGTACATGTTATAATATTCCCAACTTGTCGACTTTCGACGAATCTTATTTTCTTCAATTCATTTAGTTTCTGAACCTACCAATCCTCTTGGTACTTATTTTCATGATCTTATATATTTGTAACCTCCAAGATAACATTATTAACTTACTTTATATACTTTCAAAGATGATCACATTTTTGGTCTTACATCAGTTTTCTTATGACGTACTTTTACGTGCGAAAACAAGGGGTGTAACATCATTACCCCCTTTCAAACACTCATCCTCGAATGTTGACTGATACACTTATCAATTTCATAACCTATAGATCTTATGAATAATTTAGTATTGTCCTATTGTCCTTGCCATCTAGGCAACTGTTTTGTGAATAAATCCAAAGGCCAGGGCATTCCCCCCCTTTAGGCCTCTTTCTCACACCACGACCTGTGGTCGGAATTCTTCCAATCTCGTAGCTGTTACTACCTTCTGTCATGTAGCATGTATGACTATGTCCTTGTATGCGCGCCTATGTGACTCTTCTCTCCTTTTTTCTCCACCTTTTAGCTAATCTCTAGGCCTCAGTTTGTGAACATATATCGTACTATGACAAGCTGTCCCTCTGGGCACCTGTGAGTGTACCGAAGTTCTCCGCTCGGTACTTTGTCGAACTTACGACTATTGCTATATTTTGTTTCATAGCCTTGGTTATCTATACCTATGGATTTACTGTATCTAGGTAGGTCAGACCATACCATAACACTTACTTCAATTTATTATTACCGAGGTCTGCTACCCAACTCCAAGTTACTCTCTCGGTGCTTATCCTATATGTATAAATCTAAGTCCTTTAATGCTTCCTTATTACTGTTCATCTAAACAATGACATCCTAATCTCCTCTCATAATTTGGAACTTTTATCCATATATTATTGATTCACCTTAATATTGATCAATAATCTACAGCTGATAACTTGAAATCTCTTACGTAATGCTGTGTCACTAGGGCTCGCGTCTCATCGGGAACATCTGAAGTGATTTACCTGATCCACCTAGGGATGATATTATACTTTCATAAAGGTATTTCATAGCATCCCAGCGTGGTTCATCTTATGGGGGGTACTCTAATTCCATACAATTCATGAAATCTTTTTTCTTTGAATCATTACCCAATCAAAGGTCTAAACGTCATCCTCTTATCTATCAAAATTATACCCTTATTTTACTACCAAGGCATCATTTTATCTCTTCTAAATTCTCCTAATCTTAGACTCCTCCGAGTTTGTTCAGGCTATACTGAGCTTTCTATAACTTACAGAAACCATCAACTCTCTTGTTTGATGGGCTTAATCCCGAGGACTTACCTATTCTTGTCATCTTCTTAATCACCTTTCTTTATCCTTACTCCTATCTACCTAAAACCTTTTCGCTCTACCATACTTTATCTTGAAACCTACGCATATCTATTTATACTATCCATGACCATCATTTAACTTGCTAGCAGCATAGATTTCCTTTCGTTCCGTCTCAGTTGTCTTTAAACATAAGAAATTACTTTTTCTGGTCGTTCTGCCACTTGCTGCATAAATACTTGGCTTATCTTAGTGCTCACAAATATTAAAATTTCCTGTAACTCGTATGATTTCAAATATCACTTTTGATTTTTACATCCCGTTCATTAGCCGCTATAGGTGCCACTTTCTTACGGAGTGCATACAATATTACAGCGAGACTGTTAGTACAAGACCATTTCTTCTTCAAGTTACTATGCTTAGGTTGAAGCCTTCTTCCTTATTTCCTCAGCTAGTCTTTTGTTGTAGTACTTAGAGGAGACCCTCTGACTCTTGTAAAGCTGCAAGCTTATTACATTTTATACCCGATGGAATATTTTAAGTTCTTACTCAACTGTAATTATCCTTAGTTACTTACCTCCGCACCCATATGCTCGTAGGGTTACTTCTAAATTGAAATTTTGATTGTCTACCCATTGACACTCTCTTTTTTTCCAAAACACTTATACGGTACCTTTAACTACCTCGGCTCCTATCTGAATATTTCTCCAAGATTACCATCTCGTATCTACGAGACTAAATTTCCTATGTTGAGTTTCACTTCATTTGTCTTTCATGATCTGATAATTTATCTTAACCTTTTGTCTAGCCATAACTAGGCTTTTCCTAAATCAATTAACCACTCATCGGTCAATGCTCATATCTATATTCTGCGTAACCTCTCTTGGGTTATTTTCTTTGTCTTAACTTACCTCTCACACTGGCTCCTTATGTATCAAGTGTTCATTCACACTTATTAATCAATAACATCCTAGGTGGGAACCCTTACTGCCTCTCCCCAATGCCGTGTTTGCAGAATATTCTAGAGTCGTAACATATTTGTAGGATCTGAATAAATGCAATCTCACCCCATTCACCTTTTTACTGCATTCTTCCTTTACCATTCGATAGTTACCTGAACTACTTAACTCCGACTTAATGCTATATCACACCATCTTCCCTTCTTTAGGGGTGTACTAACATTTAATACTATGAAGATTTACCTATAAATGTTTTACCTCCTCATCTTTGGAGCCTTTTCACATCTTCACTGACTCTTACTCGCCTCGCGGTAACCTTTTGTACCAAGGATAACTAAAATTTCTTATGCACGAGCGTGACACCTAGTGTAACCGGCACACTTAGTCCCTTAAGCTTAACTCTGCTCGCATTGCTTGTTTTAGGGAAGCGTCTTCTTGAATGACCTTTAAAGGTTATTCTTCTGTTATCCATTCTATTATTGTCGGAACGCGGAGATTCTCTTAATGTCGACTATTATCACATCTTCTGATCCCTAATTCATGTTCAGTTTATCTTGTTCACTAGCCCATACTGAAATCTATTACTCCGGGGTCTAAATTTTTCTTCTGGTAATCACGTTGGAGTTATTAACTCTTTTCTCGAAATGAGGCTATGACTTTATGGCTTATACTCTTTTATTGTCTTAAGGCGTGTCTTCGCTTGTCTTTTCCGACACTTGACTATAGACTATGTCATCCTGTCATATTTTTTATTTACTGTTATCACCCATTTATCACAACTTACTAGAATGCTTCAATTACTCTTTTTTTATTTTCCTGCTAATATTTTTTTCCATTACCTTATTCTGAAAACTTCAACGAAATATTATTTCACTTTAGCTCCCCTTGCTCAATCTCACTGGCTCTTCGAGTCAACTAATATTCTCTCTTTACTAGGGACGGGAGTCATACTAAGGTAAATATTTATCCATCCTAGGATGCCAATGCATATCTTCTCAATTTTTTGAACATTCTGGAATTCATAAAGGATTGTACTATTCTAGAGTGCACCACTTGGGTGTGTCAAAAGAAAAACTATTACCATGTTTACAATATCCTTTGGAAATGTCATCTAACGCTAACAATCCATCCAACATTTTGGGTTACTCTAACCCCAGCTACATCCTAATATCCCATCATTCTCTTAAATTATATCTGTTTAGCTCCTATAGGGCATAACTGAGATGGGTGTGGCCAGTTGTACATACCTAAATTACTCTTGAAGGTAACTCAGAATGCTTATATTTCTCTGCATGAATTGTAAATACTGATAATCTTCACTAACTGGGTACCCCGTACCCTATTTCACCTAGCTTCTATTACCTGTTGAAACATATACTTTTACCTTCTGATACTCCCATGGCTTTCTATTCACGAGGTGTGTTTAATATTCCCATCTTAGGGTATTAAGCTGGAAATTCGCATATCTGGTATGCACAATATGATAGGGCCTCAAACAGGGCCACGTCGTCAAGAAGTCTCTCTCTATTAGTGCCCTTACCTATTGTTGTACTATCCCTATAGCTAGCTATAATTTTTATAATTGCAAGCATCTCTATATCATTAACAAACATAAGTCCTGCCTCAAACTCTTATGACTTAACTCTATGGCACGATTTAGATTTGAAAAAAGGGAAACAGACTCCTAAATGTCTTGTATCTTCCTGTTTATATAATGTGGTGCACAACACATCTATAAACAAGGCTCTATTAGACACGGCTTGTAGACTCTGTAGGATAGAACTGATCGGATACTAAATTTGTCACTCCCCAAACCTGGGAAGCGAGACCGGCACTCGGTGCCAATCACTTGACCGAGCGTACCAACCTGAGACTAAGGGTCTCTAGACATACAATGTGATACTTTGGCCATAAGGCCACATTGTAGCCATAAGGCCACGTTGTAGGACGATTTGTGAAACAAAATATAAAACTAAACGGAGACTAGCTCTAACTGAACATCAATATAAAGTTGGGTGGGCAAGGCTGTCATAAAAAGTTCAACTAACAAACCAAAAATAAATAAATACAAGGCCTACAAGCCTAACATACTATATTAACTGACAGGATATGTCTACAGGCCTCTATTGATGGATGTACTATGGTCGGTACAGGGCCCATATAACAACCCAACCGGTCGTTTTGAGCTCTAGTGTATCGTTCAGCAGTTTGAGGTCTTCAATAGCTTCACTTCATGTTTTATGACTTATACGTGTGGTCGAAATTGAAATTCGGGAAGTTCGGAGTTGATTTGGAAGGAAAATTCTCAATTCGAAATCTTTAAGTTGGAAGGGATGACCAAGGTTTGACTTTTGGCTAAATGGTCTCGGAATCGGGATTTGAAGGTTCCAATAGATCTGTATGATGATTTCGGACTTAGATGTATGTTCGGGTTGAGTTTTGGACTTATTGTGGAAAGCTGGCATTTTGAAGGTTTTAAAATTTCCTATATTTGGTTTGAAGTAGACTTTGGCATTATCGATATTCATTTGGGATACCGAGCTTTGGAATAGGTTCGTAACGTGATTTATGATTTGTACGTAGCGTTTGACATCGTTCTGGAATGTTTTGATATGGTTCGGGTGCGTTCGTCAAAGTTTAAATGTTTGAAAATTGAAAGCAATATTTTGATCGTCGATTTATGATTTTGATATTATTCGTGGCGTTTCAAGCCTTTGGATAAGTTTGGACAGGGTATTGGGACTTGTTGGTGTGATTGGATGGGGCCTCGGGTGTGATTCGGGGTGGTTTCGGACCAAGTTTCGATGCTTTGATGATGTTGGTGTGCTGGTGTGCTTCGCGATCGCTAAGATAATCCTGCGATCGTGAAGAAGGCTGATGAAGGGCCCTTATTTTTCTCTTCGCTAACACGAGAAGGCTCACACGAACGCGGAAAAGGACCTTGTCCTGCTTCGCGAATGCGAAGAAGGCTAGGAGCTGGGTGGCTGCGAGGTAGAAGGCCTTCGCGAACGCGAGGGGTGAAGCGGGAACGCAAAGAGCAGGGTCAGCAGGGCATCGTGAATGCGATCAGGTGGTAGCGAATGCGAAGAGTAGCTGGGCAGCTGGGAGGAGTTGGCCTTCGCGATCGCGAGGCTTTTTCACCAATCGCGAAGAAGAGCGGGCCTGGGCAGACTTGATTTTATACGGGATTTGGTTCATTTTTCTCTCATTTTCACTTGTATGGGCAATTTTGGAGCTCTTGAAGACGATATTTTTATCATATATGGAAAGGTAGGTAATTCCCACATATTTTTAGTTAATTACATGGGTTCTACAAGGATTTAAACATGAAATTTTGTAGAAATTGTGGTATTTGGGAGAAAACCTAAAATTCAGTATTTTTGGATTTTGACCACGAAATTAGACATGAAATTGGGAAAAAATTATATATTTGAGTTCGTGATGTTATGGGTAGTGTTTTTCTTTGAAGATTTAGGAAAACCGAGCATGTGGGCCAGGGGTTAACTTTGCTGACTTTTCTAGCAAAGTTGAGAATTTTTATAAATTAATTAATTATGAGTGTTTAGGTATATTTTTATTGGTGTTCATGATTGTTTGACTATTTTCTGATCGATGGGCATTTGTTTGAGGTGCTAGAGAGGCGTTGGAGCCAGTTATGGAACTTCAGAGTGAGGTAAGTCTCCTGCCTAACCTTGTGAGGGGGTATTTACCCCGTAGGTGTTATTCTTGTTATATGCTATAGGTTGTGGGATCTACGCACATATGAAGTGACGAGTGTCCGTGCGTATGTTAGAATTCCTGATTATGTCCGGGTAGACTTAGATTCACGACATGCTTTAGTTATACTATTTGAGTTATTCTTGCATGTTTACTTACTCTGAGTCGCATTATGACGATAGACTAGACTCGCATAGAGTAATGGACTCACTATTTTAGTCATTTGATGAGCTACTTGATTAGCTGTAGAAATTGTGCTTCCCTTATGAATTTTTTCCGCATTGTGCGTATTCATCAAAAGGTTTCCTTAAAATTTCAAAACTCACACATATATTCGTGAGTGGAGTCATGGACCTGTTAAAGCTTCTTATTCTAATGGGATCGGGTCGTTCATCTTGGCAAAGTAACATATTCTTATGGGATCGGGTCGTTCGTCTCGACAGGATTATGTATCACACTCTTATGAGATCAGGCTGTTCTCCTTGGCATGGCTATGTATCACACTATTATGGGACCGGAACGATCGCCTCGGTATGATTATGCATTACACTCTTATGGGATCGGTCGTTCGCCTCGACATTTCTATGAAACACTCTTATGGGATCGGGCCGCTCGCCTCGACAGAATCGTGCAAAATACTTGATAAGAAGTCCGCGTACACATAAGTTTTCCAAACTTGAGATGTGATCGTTGATTTTGTGTTGACCATTACGTACTCCATTTGAGAGGTATCCAGTATTTGAGGACTTTGCATTCACTTTTCAGGTGTAGATCATATTATTTGCCTACATCCGTACTCATTGTTTACTTACCATGTTTCATACTTCTCTACTTATCTATATTTGATTTACTGGACCACTAGTAAGTGTCAATGTCGACCCCTCATCACTACCTCTTCGTGGTTAGGCTAGATACTTACTGGATACACATTGATTTACGTACTCATGTTGCACTTCTCTGACAGGTTCATTTGGTGTCCATTTGGGCGCGTAGGTGCAGCTGTTAAGGGGACTTTATGGTGAGCTGCATTTCCATGCTATGATTCGCAACACACAGAGTTTCCATCATAATTGTTTACTTTATCATGTCTATCTTGTATTCCA
>AWOL01S0013251.1:5159-15159 GCA_000715115.1 Nicotiana otophora | reverse complement strand
GCCTTACCAAAAACCAACTGGTACGGTGAGGTGCCAATGGGGATCTTAAATGTTGTGCGATATGCCCACAACGCATCATCTATCTTCCTTGACCAGTCGGTCCTGTTTGCATTGACAGTTTTTGCTAGGATGTTTTTAATCTCCCTATTGGAAACTTCAACCTGACCACTTGACTGAGGATGATAAGGTGTGTCCACCTTGTGCTTTATGCCATACTTTTCGCGTAGCCTGGTGAAAGCCTTGTTGCAAAAGTGAGAACCACCATCACTAAGGATGGTCCTGGGCATGCCAAACCGCGTGAATATGTTCTTCTTCAAGAATGCGGTCACACTCCTTGCCTCATTGTTGGGCAAGGTGATTACCTCGACCCACTTGGAGACGTAGTCCATAGCTACCAATATATATGTCATGCTATAAGAGCTCACGAATGGACCCATGAAGTCGATCCCCCACACATCAAAGATCTCAACCTCTATTAGAAAATTCATAGGCATCTCATGCTTTTTAGAAATTGACCCTTGTCTTTGACATTGATCGCATGCCTTAACCATTTGATTTGCATCATGATAGATCGATGGCCAATAGTAGCCACATTCAAGCACTTTTTCCGCTGTCCGATTTTCTCCATGATATCCCCCAACCAGGGAGTCATGGAATTCCTTGAGAATTGGCATTACCTTATCTTCCGAAACACACCGCCGAATGATGTTATCGGCACAAATATGGAATAAAAAGGGCTCCTCCTAATAGTATTGCCTACACTCCCGCAAGAACTTTTTCTTTTGATAAGCTTCCAATCCATCAGGAGCAAGGTCACTAACCAAAAGGTTAGAATTGTCGGCATACCAAGGAGCGAACGTGCTAGACAATGCCAATATGTGCTCATCTGTAAAGGCATCATTGATCTCAAGGTTCTCTTTTGGCCTCCCTGCCTCTTCAAGCCTAGATAGGTGATCCACAACTTGATTTTCGGTCCTTTTTCGATCCTTGACTTCAAAGTCAAACTCTTGCAACAAAAGGACCCACCGAATCAATCTTGGTTTGGCATCTTTATTTTCCATAAGATAGCGAAGAGCAACATGATCGGTGTAAACTATCACTTTGGACCCCCAACAAATAGGCCCAAACTTTTTCAAAAGCATAGACAATGGCAAGAAGTTCTTTCTCAGTCATAGTATAGTTCATTTGAGCCCCATTGAGTGTCTTGCTTGCATAGTAGACATGGTGAAGGATTTTGTTATGTCGTTGACCAAGCACCGCCCCAATAGCTACACCACTGGTGTCACATATGAGTTCAAATGGAAGGGACTAATCGGGTGTGACAATAATAGGTGTCGTGTTGAGATTTTATTTCAATTCCTCAAAAGCTTTGAGACACTTCTCATCAAATACAAACTTTGCATCTTTTTCAAGGAGCTTGCATATGGGATTTGCAATTTTGGAGAAGTCCTTGATAAAATGCCTATAGAAGCCGGTGTGCCCTAAAAAACTCCGGACACCTTTTACTGAAGTGGGTGGAGGAAGCTTGGAAATGATTTCAATCTTTGCTTGGTCAACCTCTATGCCTTGTTTGGAAATTTTGTGGCCCAAAACAATGCCCTCGTACACCATGAAGTGGCACTTCTCCTAGTTTAGCACAAGGTTTGTTTCTTCACATCTTTTGAGCACTTGTCTAAGGTTGTCAAGAAAATGCTCAAAGGTATCACCCACTACAGAGAAGTTATCCATAAACACCTCTAGGAAATCTTCCACCATGTCCGAAAAGATTGACATCATGCACCGTTGAAAGGTAGCCGGGGCGTTGCACAACCTGAATGACATACGACTAAAGGCAAAAGTCCCATATGGGTATGTGAACGTTGTCTTCTCTTGATCTTCCAAGGGGATATTGATTTGGTTATAGCCCGAATATCCATCCAAGAAGCAATAGAATGACCTTCCCACTAGCTGATCAAGCATTTGATCAATAAAAGGCATAGGGAAATAGTCTTTGCAAGTAACACTATTGAGCTTCCGGTAATCCATGCAAACTCTCCATCCAGTCACAGTTCTCATTGGGATGAGCTCATTGTTCTCGTTTTGGATCATGGTCATACCTCCTTTCTTCGACACATATTGCACCGGGCTCACCCAAGAACTATGGACAATGGGGTAGACTACCCCGGCATCTAACCACTTGATGATTTTTTTCTTCACCACCTCTTTCATGGAAGGGTTTAACCTTCTTTGATGCTTCATGCTAGGTTTACTTTCTTGCTCCAATTTTATCTTGTGCTCACAAATTCCGGCGGGAATACCTCAGATGTCTGCTATTGTCCACCCAATGGCTTGTTGGTGTTCCCTTAGGACATTCAACAAATGATCTACATGAACATCATTCAACAAAGAAGAAACGATTACTGGTAAAGTATCATTAGAGCCAAGAAATGTATACCTTAAGTGTGGTGGAAGTGGCTTGAGCTCAAGTTGTGGCGGATCAATAATTGAAGGCTTGGCGGGGGAGTGACTCTATTCTCTAAGTCAAGAGAAAGTTTCTTTGGTGCATAAGTGTAGGACCCACGTCCTTCTAATGCATTCACCGATTCCATGTACCCCTCCATGTCTTCACCATCAAAATTCACCAATATAGCCGTCAAAGCCTCACCAAGGCATTCTTGTTCCATATTTATCCCAATTACACCTTCTACCTCATCAATAACATCAAGGACTGAAATGATCTCATATGCATGTTGCAACTTCATACCCTTACTCGCTTGAAAGGTTACCTCTTCATCATTAACTCGGAACTTGATCTCATTTCGTTCTGAATCCCTAAGTGCTCTTTCGGTAGACAAGGAATGGTCTCCCCAAGATGATAGGGATTTCTTTATCAACATCACAGTCAAGGATCACAAAATCGGTGGGAAGGAGGAACTTTCCCACTTTCATAAGAACATCATCAACAATCCCCACCGGTCTCTTGATTGAACGATCGGTCATTTGCAACCTCATACTTGTAGGCTGCGGCATACCTAACCCCGTTTGCTTTCAAATAGCAAGTGGCATCAAGTTGATTCTATCCCCATTATCACAAAGAGCTCTTGCAAAATCTCGCAACCCAATAGTGCATGGAATGGTGAAGGCTCCTGGGTCTTCTTCTTTTGAACGGTAGTTGTTGCAATAATGGAACTAACCCGGTGAGTCATATTCACCACTTCATTCTTGGTGGTTTTCTTCTTGGTGATCAAGTCCTTCAAGTATTTAGCAAAACTCGACATCTCTTGAAATGCTTCCACAAATGGAATGTTCACCGATAATTTCTTGAGAATGTCATAGAATTTCTCGAGTTTGCTATCATCAACCCTCCTAGCAAGTCTTTGAGGAAAAGACGGGGGAGGTCTAGGAATTGGTGCTAGAGCTTTTGGTGCCTCTTTTACCTTTTCCTTGACCTCTTCACGGTTCACTTCTTGGACTTTCACTTCCTTTGGGAGCTTTTTAACTTCAACATCAATTGGCACCTCAACTTGTGCCTTAACCTCTTGTTCAAGATCATTCACTTCAACCATTTGTTCATTCTCTCCTTGAAGTACTTTCCCGTTTCGAGTTGTGGTTTCCATACAATGAGAAGTCGGTCCACTCCCATTACCTTTTGGGTTTGCAATTGTGTCACTTGGGAGTGCGCCATTTTGCTTCAGATTTTGCACTCTTGATAGATCTCTCATTTGCATTTCTAGCTTTTGTATGGATTCGGTGTGTGACCCCACAAGTTCGGCCATGTTCTTCATTGAAGTGTCATTTCTTTCTTGATTTTGCAATACTCTTTCAAGCATGTTCTCCAATTTGGACTCATTTGAAGAACTTTCCTTCCAATGCGAAGAGCTAGATTATTGCCCCTTTGGTGGAACATAGGGGTTTGAACTCCGGTTTGAATAGTTGTTGTTGTTGTTACTCCAATTACCTTGACTTGAACTACCTTGATCATTTCGCCAATGTTGATAGCTTTTCCCTTGTGGGTTAGGCCTCTATTGATTTTGTTGTCCGGGACCTTAGTAGGATTGTCTTTGGTAACCGCCTTGAGAATTATGGACATAATTTGCTTCCTCGCAATCTTCGTTTGACAAAAGTTGCACATCTTCCACAGCATTTACCTTTTTTGTTTGGCTTTCAGTGAACATCTTGGTTAACACATTAATGTTGGTGGCAAGCCCGGCAATTACTTGATCTCTCTCTTGGTTCTCCTTAACCATGTTAGTCAAAGAGGGAGTAATGTATGCAATTCCACCTGTGGTATCTTCCGAGTGCCAAGCTTGATTATGTTCTGCCATCTTGTCAAGAATCTGCGTGACCCTTGTGAATGTTTTATCCATAAAAGATCCATCCACCATATTTTTGGCTATGGATTGGTTCAACGGATCCAAACCCATGTAAAACTTCTCCAACAAGTTGTGTCCGGAAAACCATGATTGCGACCTCACTAGATATAGCTTGAATCGATCCCATGCCTCATGTAGGTGTTCTCCCAGTAGTTGCTCTAAGAAGAAAATTTTATCTCTGAGCTCGTACTTATTGCTTTGTGGGAACCATTTAGCTAGGAAAGCTCGGACGAGCTCAGGCCAAGAATGAATGGAATGAGATGGTAGATTTTGGATCCATTTCCTTTCTTCTCCAGCTAATGAGTACTTGAATACCCCCAGTTGTAGGGCATCATCTGACACGTTGTTCTGCTTGTGCATCGCACACACACCCAAGAAGTTTCTAAGATATTGTGTCGGATCATCATCGGTAGAATTTCTGAAAAATCCCTCTACTTTAAGCATTAGGATCAAACCATGTTCCATCTTGAAGGTAGCAGCATCAACTCGTGGAGGGACAATGACATTTGTATCCTCGATGTACTCATCTATATCCGCAAACGGATTCTCTTCTTCTTCATACTCGGCCATGTTTACCTAGCATACCAAACAAAGCAAGCAAAGTGTGATGGAAATGAAAAAGGCGTAAAGTAAAGCACATGCTAAATAGTAATTTCAAAACCGTATTCCCCGACAACGGCGCCAAACTTTGATACGCTCAAATTACACCTAAATAAATGGTGTAAGGCAGTTGATGTCAAATATAGTAACCCAACTAGGTTGGGGTCGAATCCCACAGGGAATAGGTGTGAAATGATTACTTGAATAGTGTAAAACATGACTTTAAGTTGTAATTCTATTCTGTTAGCTTGAAAATGGTATTGTAATTCTGTGTAGTAAAGAAGACTATTGTATTTTGAGAATGTATTTAATTTGATTAAGGAATCCAAGGTTGTGTCCCCATCGGTGGAATGTAATGCTATCGGTGTTAATATGATATATTTCTAATGTAAAGTCCTTTGATATGCAAATGGTTTATAAGTGACTACCCAATATTTCCCAATAGTTGGGTAATATCCTCTCTTTAAGATTTTCTCAAATATAAAAGAGTTGCAATTAAAAATAACCAATTTATGCCAACTAGAACCCACTTATTCCTAGGCGATTCTATTAAACAAGGTTTAAAACCTTGAGTTTTTGATATTCAATTCTATCAAACCCTAACCCAGTTTTTCAAGTAAAGATAGAGTGAAATGAAATTAGTTAATGTTTGCAACCACTAACAATACATGAATCATAAGAACAGAATAAATATCAACCAACCATTATATATATATATTCAATGGTAAACACCCATTAACATTACACCGATTTAGGGTCCACAACCTTACTAGTTAAAACTAGCTACTCATACTAGAATCCAAGAATAAAATAATAAATGAAGTCATAAAGCTTACAAACATACAAGATTCTTTCTTCAAAAGCTTCCAAAACAATTGTGGCATTCAATGCTCTAAAAATAGCCTTTGTTTCTGACTCAACAACAACAACAACAACAACAACAACCCAGTATAATCCTACTAGTGGGGTCTGGGGAGGGTAGTGTGTACGCAGACCTTACCCCTACCCTGGGGTAGAGAGGCTATTTCCAAATGACCCTTAGCATCCTTCCCTCCAAGAACTCCCCACCTTGCTCTTGGGGTGACTCGAACTCACAACCTCTTGGTTGGAAGTGGAGGGTGCTTACCATCAGAACAACCCACCTTGTTTCTGACTCAATGAACCACAAAAATCCTAGTAAATCTATTTATAGTGGACTAAAAGTCGGGTCAAGATTTGACAAAAATGCCCCTGCAAAGCCCTTCTGCAACCGCATAATGGTCGCATACCATGTATGCGGTCCGCATAGTTGACACTTGCATCGCAGAATTTCAAATCTTCAAGCCCAGATTTCCACTGCATTTCCATTATGCGGTCCGCATATCGGTTATGCGATCGCATTTTCCATCGCAAAAGTGCTACGCAGTTTCTTCAATTGCAATTGTGTGGTCATTATGCGGTTCGCAGAAGTATTATGCGACCGCATAATGGACCGCACATTCTTCTCATCAGTTGGCCAAAAATGTGCTTCAGTTTGCGGGGATTATGCGGTCCGCATATTACTTATGCGGTCACATACTTGCAGCATTCCTGTCCTTTTGTGGCTTTTTGACTTCTTTTCCATATTTTTGGGTCTTCAAGTCTCATGCACTACAAAACACCAAAACATCATAAGAATTAACTAAAATTGCATTGAAAGACGAGTTAAAGTCTATGTAATTGATATTAAAAGTGCCGAAATTCTACGGCACATCAGCTACTCGTGCCCAATTAAAGATTTGGGTTATTTTGCTTTTGGGCCACAAAAGGCTCTGTGGAGGAATCTAGCCCTTTTGAGTCGGTAGATCGCCCCCTTTAGGCCAACTAATTCACTGGGTCATTTTACCTGCATTTGGGTAACCGCCGTCATTGTCCCCTTCTGTTGCCATTGTAGATGCTTGTTTTTAAGGAAAGGGACGGTTTTCTATTGGCCATCTCCGTTCTGAACTGTTTCTTCTCTGATGGGGGTATTTGTCTGGAGTTTTAGCGTTAAAGGAGAAAAACCTCATCGTATCCCCAATCCTCCCACAGGCCTTGGAAAGAATTTCATCCCCCTCATATAGTATGGGTTGGGTGTAGGTACCTATTGTTATTGTAGAGTTAATTGGGATTTCCAATGGCACTTGAACATAAATCCTTGTGTACCTGCCCCTTAGGGTGGAGGAGGTACAAGTTTCAATCTTTAAGATTTTTTCGATTATGTTGCCAACTTGTTCAAGGATGGCCTTATCGTAAAATTCTTTCGGCAAATGGGGTAGCCTGATCCACACAGCTGTTATGGTTATCTTATATTCTGCTGGGACAAAATTTGGTTTCCATCGGTGAACCGATAAGAAATGTCCCGCTACAAACCATGGGCCCTCAGTCAAGATTCTAGTCATTCTCTATTCGAGAGTGAATTTGACTAAAAAACAATTTCGGCCCAAATCGATGAGGGTGGGGGGTTCTATTGGTTTCCATAAGTGTGCCAGCTTTGCTCGTAGCACTTGGTGCGGAATTTTGCTCCCAAAAATTTTGATAATTAGGGAATCTTTCCGAGGTTGATAGAGTCTGACTTTTTCTTCGTTCGTTAGTGGGATCGAGATGTTCCCGGCATTTAGTTCAAACAAGGGAGTAGAGGGTGATTGGTGCGGTAGTTGGTACAGGGTAGATGCGAATTGGTTTGCCTCAAGGAGGATTTCCTTAATAGAGTTTTTTGGGGCATATCTTCTTCCATGCATATATAACTCCCCCCTCCCCCCACCCCTATTATGTCACATTTTTACTAATTAACTAGATAGTGATTTTCTTTCGAAATCTGTCGAGATTAGCTTGAATAAAACAATAATAACAACGTACTCAGTGTTTGAGATCAGAAGTTGCATTATCAAATAGCCCTCATGTTATTGTCCTTTTTTTAACGGATGGTTTGGGTACACGCGCTGAGAAACAAGAGTGATGTTTAGTTAAGTGTTGGTTAAGTTTAAATTTGCATATCTTTTGTTTCTTAATGTTGCCTCTCTCACAAGGAAGTAGGAAAGGTTAAGTGAAGGAAGGAATTTACTTGCATTTCCTTTCCTAAAAAGTCCTTTTTTAAAGTTTTTAAAAGTCATTTTACGTGCATAGTTAAGTTTTTGTTTTTGAACGTTGATGTGATGGCATTTGTACTATAATACCACCAGGAATGTGTAGAAATGGATTAGCCCTGTTTGGCAATAGATTTTGTTAATTTTTTCCAATATTGTTTTTTGCAAATACCTCTTTATTTATAGATTTTATCCATATTTTAGCAAATTTTCAAATCCCAAAATCAACTCAAGATCTGTTTTTTGCCCAAAATATTACCGTTTGGTTTTTAAAGAATTTTCAAAAATTGCCCTAAGCTTTTGTATTTTATAAAAAAAGCTCGCTTTCTATTATTATAACCTAACTAATTCATATCTGCCCGCTTTTCCCTCATTAAACTCACGCGATTTTGCCTTTCTCTATAAAAAGAAGAAAACCTTCGCTAAAGTTGTTGTGTCAATCTGTGGCAATCCACCGCAAAGACAAAATTTGAAGGTAATTTACTAAAATCTGCCAATGTTTATATAAATTTTGTTCAGATTTGTTTCGCTTGTTTTGTATGAATGTTTTTTAGAGTTGTTGGGTATTTTTGATAATTTTAAAACTTATGAGTATAAGTCACATTTCATGTTTTTTTCAAAAAAAAAGTGTGAAATATGTTTTGAAAAGTTATGTCCAAACAGACTTTTATCTTCCAACTAAACTTCACCTAAATCAAATATTTTAAAATAAATTTGAAAATTTATTGTCAAACGCTAGCTTACATTCCTCCCCTTTAATTGTGAGGTTCAACTATTCAAGTCTATGAAATGAAGAAATTCTTATTATTAACTATTTCCCCTTGATGGGCCCAACGTGGTCTGAATTAGTTCGGCCAGAGCTTTAAATACTTAATGACTAAACAAAAGAAGATGACATTTTTACCACATATTTTTACTTTAATTTAATATGTTACTTTGAATTTTTATTTATAATTTAACTTAGACGCCGATGAGTATTTGTCAGGAAATAATCTATTTCACCATTTAATTTTATTTTTTTCTTCTCATTCGATTCTATCCTTCTATTTTAAAAAAGCTCTACAATATATAAATATAAAATAAAACACATGAAATTGTTACCTTTGACCAATAGATGTACATCAAATTGTCAAGTTGCTCCCATGAAATGAACCTCGTGACAGCAAATATGACATCACCTTGAGCCAAAGCTGTGGACACTATAGTACAATGGCAAGGCCACCATCACTCTCTCTCTCTTAAATAGTTTATGGAGGTTGAGGTAGTATTGATGAGCAGAGAGTCTTTTAGAAATAAAATTTGAGTATATTTTACTCTTTTTCAGACTCCATAATATGAGAATATATTTAGTATGTTATTGTTATTGTTATTGTTGTAGGCATCATATAATATAGGAGATCATGTAAACTTAGTAGATTTTTTTCAAGTTCAATATATATTAAGAAACGCATTAAATATTTATAAATATTTAATTATGAGCTTAACTATTATTATTATATATTATTTTAAAGTCACCTACATAAATTTATAAATTTTAAATCCGCCTCTATACCGAGGAGTAAGGACTTTAAGCTCTATCTTTTTCTCTCTGTATGTATATCTAATCCGAGAAATTTTATTTTGGGGGAAACTCACCTAACAATACTTGTACGAGGTCATCCTCTATATTTGACAAGTGTGTTTGTTGGACCAGTTTACTGAAATCGAGTTATAAATAAAGAGAAAGGTGAATTAATTGAATGTGGGCCAAACTAAAGGATTAGATACAGCTAAAAATTAGATATAAATAAAAATTATATTATAAGAAAAATCAAATTTTGGTGGATGTCTACTCTTCCTCCATGGTTTTCTTAAATGCTTAATGACATATTCAATGATATATTTTTCTTCACTTTTCATGCCTATATAAAGGTCTTGTAATAAATAAGAAAATACACACAATTAAAGAAGAAAATCTCTTCCTTC
>AWOL01S0013246.1:72702-86770 GCA_000715115.1 Nicotiana otophora | reverse complement strand
AGCTGGTGGATGGCCTACTAATGTGGCTCAAATGCTGATCTATATGTACCTTCGCGGCATGAAACGCAGCGCCCCGGAAAGGACGTGAGTATGATATGTACAGAGTATGTAGAGTAGAAAGCATATGTAAAGCATACTAAAGTATGATTTTAATATGGAAATCTAAATATAAGCTGAAAGCTAAAAAAGAGTCTGAACTAGCAACTGATCTAGAACTGAACCGAAGTTTAAGCTGGAATTGTGCTGAAACTTAACAACTATCAGAACTGGTACCTGTCTGGTGTTATGGACTATATCCCCCCAATCAGGTAACAGTAAAACTGAACTAGCCTCGTGTATAGTCATGCAATGTAAACTGTAGCTATATACGTGTATATAACATGCATGACTGGTGTTATAGGCTATATCCCCCCAGTGGGTAAATATATAATCAACAGGCTCGGCTGGTATTATAGGCTATCACCCCCAGCATTTAATCAATAGGCCTCACTGGCATTATGGGCTATCTCCCCAAGGTATAATCAATAGGCCTCAGTGCTGTTATGGTATATATCCCCCAACATAATCAATGTAAGCATGTATGAGGCATAACACATGTGGAAATATCATATGGACTCAAGAGATCATTAAGGAAACCATAAACGAAATCACAAATGCAATCTGATGCTCGTCGTCCATCAGTTAGATGGAGGAGCCTAACTCCATTTTTGGGAGAAACTGAGTATGTACATGAGATACTAAGGTTAATTAACTCATTAGGATCCCTCCGTAATCAATTTAGAACCAAGGAACTCAAGATTTGTCCAACTCTTCGAATTTCCAAACATTTCGGCAGAGTTTCCCCTAAAACTAAATGAACCCCAAAATGAACAAAAAGCACCACAATATACATGGGAATATATACCTGGCCAATATAATAACATCAAACTAAAGGAGATCCAGTTATCCACAATAGTGTCAAACAATCGACAAAACGAAATTGTAAATGTAATGAGGACTCATAGTGGCCAACTTGTGACATAAAAGTCTAAATATGATTCAGGAATAATCTAAGCATCAACACATGAAAATTAAGCTTATATAATCTTAAATTAAGCTATTATGATCATATGTGGNAATCTAAGCATCGACACATGAAAATTAAGCTTATATAATCTTAAATTAAGCTATTATGATCATATGTGGGTTAGGTATACATAAGAACATCGAAGGAACGGAACAAACAAAAGTTCGGATGGCATAGGCCAAATTGGCAATTTTCCCTTTAGTTTTTGTTGTGTTTTAAAGTTCCAACCTAAACTAATTTCTTCCATAATTAACATATGGAATTTAATATTATACAACAATATAATACATGTTGATATTTCCCTTGAACAACGCTTAAAAGATCAAGAATAAAGGCTAGAACATAGCTAAACCAAATCATGCCGAAAACGAAATGAAAACCCTATGTACCTCTCGTGTTCTTTCTTCCAAACCTTGTTCCATTTGATCCACACCCTTACTTATGCTTGTATAGATAAAAATATAGAGGCGAAAATCTTCCTTAGCCACGAAGCTCTTTCTAAAACTCGAGTTATAAGGAGAAAGGAGGACGGCAAAGTCTTACCTATGTCGGAAGGGGCGTGTTGAAGTGTTCGCCTCTTGACTTTGAGTTGCGGATGATGGAATTGCTTCAAAAACCTAAGGATGTATCTAGGATGTATAAATAGACTTTTTAGGTCCGATTTGGGTCGAATTGAGCCTTAGAGACGAAGGTTACAACTTTATATATCAAGATAATCCTCAAAAGACCTTGTGGGTCCCAAAGAGAGCTGCTTGCGCAGTCTCGCAAAAATATGAATATCTCTCTACTCCGATGTTGTATCAATAAACGGTTTAATGATTTGGAAACTAGACTCAAAGTTCTTCAATTTGGTGGGTGTATCAACAGTTAATTACATTAAGAGAAAAGCTCAGTAACATTAAACCTAAAGTTTAAGTAAAATTGTGAACGTAACTTGCGACAACTTTTGATGACTTTTGTTTCCTAACTCGTTTGACTTCAAAACATAACACACGGCTATAATAAAACTAAAATACCTCATAATATTACCTCCTTATTATGTTAATCACCCTAGTATCACCCCAAAAGTACGAGTTATAACATTCCCAACTTGCCGACTTTCGACAAAACTTATTTTCTTCGATTCGTTTAGCTTCTAAACCTTCCAATCCTCTTGGTGTTAGAAGTCCATGGACTTAATTATTTTTAAACTCCAAGGTAACATGATTAATTTACTTTATATACTTTCAAAGATGATCTAATTTTTTTAGCCTACATCAACTTACTTACGACGTACTTTTACGTATGAAAACATGGGGTGTAATATCATTCCCCCCTTTGGAACATTCGTCCTTGAATGTTTACTGATGTTCTTATCAGTATCATAACCTACAACTCTTAAAAATACTTTTATACTGTCCATTCCATCTAGGCAACTATTCTGCGAATAAATCTAAAGGCCAGGGCATTCCTCCATTTAGGCCTCTTTCTCACACCACGACCTATGGTCGGAATTCATCCAATCTCGTAACTGTTGTTATGTTCTGTCATGCAGCATGTACGATTATGTCCTTGTACGTGCACCTATGTGACTCTTTTCTCCTTTTTCCTCTCACTTTGTGAGTATATACAGAACTCTAGGCATCTATGGGTGTACTGAAGTTCTTCGCTTAGTACTTTGTCAAACTTACGACTATTGTCACTTTGTTTTTCATAGCGTCGACTATCTTTACTGCATCTAGGTAGGTCATATTATACCATAATACTTACTTCGGTTTATTATTACCGAGGTCTTCTACCTAACTCCAAGTTAATCTCTCGCAACTTATCTTTATCTTATATGTATAAATCTAAGTCCTTTAATGCTTTCTCATTACTGTTCATCTTAAGAAAAACAACCTAATCTCATCTCAATGTGAATAATCTTATGGGGGGGGGGATATTCTAATCTCGTGCAATTCATGAAATCCCTTCTTTTTGAATCATTACTCAATCAAAGGCCTAAACGTCCCCCTCCTATCCTTTATCACAATTACACTATTATTCTATTACCAGGGAAACATTCCATCTCTTATAAATGCTCCTAGTCTTAAACTCCTCTGAGTTCATTCAGGCTATACTGAGCTCTCTATAACTTACGGAAACCATCTTCTCTATTGTTTTGATGGGCTCAATCCCAAGGCCTTACCTATTCTCATCACCACCTCATTCACCTATTCTTAATCCTTACTCCGATCTACCTAAAACCTTGTCGCTCTACCATACTTTAGCTTGCGACCTACACGTATCTATTCATACTACTCACATCTTTCAATTTACTTGCTAGTACCGTAGATTTTCTTATGTTATTCTAGAACGTCATGCGAGACATCTAGTCATCTCTAACTCTAACCTGATGGTAGCCTGATCTCAAGTCTAGCTTCGAGAGGCACTTGGCACCTTGAAGCTGGTCGAACAAGTCATCAATTCTGGGAAGGGGATATTTGTTCTTGATCATGACGTTGTTCAGTTGTCGGTAATTTATGCACATATGTAAGGTCCATCTTTCATTTTCACAAATAAGACTAGTGCTCCCCAAGGAGAAGTGCTGGGTCTAATGAAACCCTTATCTAACAGATCTTTCAACTACTCCTTAAGTTCCTTTAATTCTGTTGGTGCCATCCTGTAAGGAGGAATACATATTGGTTCATACCCGGCACTATATCGATGGGAAAGTCAATTTCACGCTTTGGAGGAAGACTTGGAAGCTCATCTCGATTTACGTGAGGGAACTTATTCACTACTANACCGAGGTCTTCTACCCAACTCCAAGTTAATCTCTCGCAACTTATCTTTATCTTATATGTATAAATCTAAGTCCTTTAATGCTTTCTCATTACTGTTCATCTTAAGAAAAACAACCTAATCTCATCTCAATGTGAATAATCTTATGGGGGGGGGGATATTCTAATCTCGTGCAATTCATGAAATCCCTTCTTTTTGAATCATTACTCAATCAAAGGCCTAAACGTCCCCCTCCTATCCTTTATCACAATTACACTATTATTCTATTACCAGGGAAACATTCCATCTCTTATAAATGCTCCTAGTCTTAAACTCCTCTGAGTTCATTCAGGCTATACTGAGCTCTCTATAACTTACGGAAACCATCTTCTCTATTGTTTTGATGGGCTCAATCCCAAGGCCTTACCTATTCTCATCACCACCTCATTCACCTATTCTTAATCCTTACTCCGATCTACCTAAAACCTTGTCGCTCTACCATACTTTAGCTTGCGACCTACACGTATCTATTCATACTACTCACATCCTTCAATTTACTTGCTAGTACCGTAGATTTTCTTATGTTATTCTAGAACGTCATGCGAGACATCTAGTCATCTCTAACTCTAACCTGATGGTAGCCTGATCTCAAGTCTAGCTTCGAGAGGCACTTGGCACCTTGAAGCTGGTCGAACAAGTCATCAATTCTGGGAAGGGGATATTTGTTCTTGATCATGACGTTGTTCAGTTGTCGGTAATTTATGCACATATGTAAGGTCCATCTTTCATTTTCACAAATAAGACTAGTGCTCCCCAAGGAGAAGTGCTGGGTCTAATGAAACCCTTATCTAACAGATCTTTCAACTACTCCTTAAGTTCCTTTAATTCTGTTGGTGCCATCCTGTAAGGAGGAATACATATTGGTTCATACCCGGCACTATTTCGATGGGAAAGTCAATTTCACGCTTTGGAGGAAGACTTGGAAGCTCATCTCGATTTACGTGAGGGAACTTATTCACTACTGGAACTGATTCAAGAATCAGCATTCCCTTAGCGATCATCTTCCTTATCTTAAGGTACAAAATAAATCTACCTTTTGGTGATGCAGCAACACCTTTCCATTCTGGAAAATTGAACTGGACCATCTTCACTCTACAGTCAACATTAGCATAGCAAGAAGACAACCAACTTGTACCAAGTATAACATCAAAGTCAACCATTTATAACTCAATCAAGACAAGTGTAGTGCTATGCAACCTCTAAAAACACGTCTAGCTACTATTGAATCACCAACTGGGTTGGCTACCTCAAAAGGTTCAATGGCTTCTGGTTCTATCCCAAACTTAGTAGCAACAAAGGGAGTAATATATGATAGTGTAGAACCAGGATCTATCAACACATACCATTATGAGAATTCACTAATAAAGTACTTGTAACCACATCCGGTGAAGCCTCTCGATCCTGACAACCAACCAGAGCGTAGGTGTGCTTCTGGGGACCACCTGTAGTAGGAGCTCCTCTTCGTCCTCTACCATGACCTACTGGTGTCTAGGAACTTCTCCTTGCGGGCATACTAGTACTGAAGAAACTGCAACTGATCTCACTGGCTGAGTTGCACCACTACCACCCCTAAATAGGCTCTCATAAAATGGCCTAACTCGCCACAAAAATAGCATACATCTACACCCAACTGGCATCGGCCCAAATGGCGTCTACCACAATTAGAACACCTAGGGAAAAATGAACCACCCTGACTAGCTTTAGACCGTAGGGGTTGATCAGATCTCAGCCCCTGAAATCGTGAAGGAGTACTAGCTGCTAGTTGCCTGACACTCTATTGTCTACTAGCACCAGATGTCTCACCAAAACGAACCTGACAATCTGCCTCTCTTACTTGAGCTTCTATCTCTATTAGCCCTCTGCTTATGTTACCTTTCCTTAAGTGCTAAAGTGAATGTGTGGATACGTGCAATGTCCACACCTGACTGCATAAATACAGTTATACAGTCATTTACGAAGTGAGGACCAAGTACTGTTACACACCTGTGTACCCTGTCCTCAATGTCTAATGAAACTGCAGGAGCAAACCTCGCCAAATAACTAAAGTTGAGGTTGTATTCTACAACACTCATACGCCCTTGTCTCTATGTCAGGAACTGATCCAATCGTTCTCTACGTGTCTCTGTAGGTAAGTAATGGTAAAGGAATTCCTCTGAGAACTCTCGCCATGTAGCTAGAGCAACATTTGCTCCCATAGACATCTCCTGTGTGGTATACTAACCGGCTGCTAGATCCAGTAATCTATATGATGCCAATACAACTGACTCTCTATCTGTGGCATGCATAACTTTGAGGGCTCTGGCTACTCTGTCTAGGAAATCCCGGGGATCCTCTGTTGTACTAAATCTCGTGAAAACTAGAGGCTCTAATATGAGGAAAGCACTAATCCTAGAACCAGTATCGTCACCCTGAGGACGTGTATGGTGCCGTCTAGACTGTGTAGCTGCAATGCTAGTTAACAATCTGATGGCCTCCCTTATGTCATCGTGTTGAGAGCCAGAGGTGTTGTAGCTTTGGATGGAACCTCGTGTCTGGACTCCTCATGCTCATCTAACTCGGGGGAGGGGGGTACTCTGCTAGTACCCTGGCCGCCAATAGCTTTGCCCTTCTGGGCAGCTGTGAATCTCTTCGGCGGAATCGCAACATATAAAACTTTTCGCCAGAATGCTGAATTCTTATAACATAGCTCTTTCACATGATCTAGAGAAGAAGGAAGTACAACCATTATATAATACCCTGTAGCCTCTTGTTTATAAGTGTGGTGTGCAACACACCCATAAACAAGACTCTGCTAGACACGGCCTGTAAACACCCTAGGACTGAACTGCTCTGATACCATGTTTGTAACGACCCAACCTAGGGTTGAAACAGAAAACCGACACTAAGTGCCGATCATCACTAAACTTTCTGATAATCCATGAATCGTGAATATAAATGGATAAACTGAACAAGCATAAATAAAGCTGATAAGAACTGTACAATGGCGAAAGTTAACAAGGCTAACACAAGTTGACATATAAAAATATACTAACTGCATAGGTGCATATCTACAGACCTGTAGGAGTGCTGAACTGAAGAAGTAATGGACAGAATTGGGCCCTGTCATACCCAAACTAGCTGACTCTACACATACCAAAAGATAAGTAACTCCGGGAGTAAGCATAGTGACTCCAACAGTTGGTGGATGGCCTACTGATGTGGCTCAAACGCTGATCTATTTATACCTGCGCGGTATGAAACGCAGCACACCGGAAGGGACGTAAGTACGATATGTACAAAATATGTATGGTGGAAAGCATATATAAAGCATACTAAAGTATGACTGTAATTTAGAAATTTGAATATAAGCTGAAAGCTAAACAAGACTCTGAACTAACAATTGATCTGGAACTGAACTGAAGTTTAAGCTGAAACTGTGTTAAAACTTAACAACTATCTGAACTGGTACTAGTCTGGTGTTATGGTCTATATCCCCGCAATCAAGTAACTATAAAAATGAACTAGCCTCATGTATAGTCATGAAATGCAAACTGTAGCTATATACGTGTATATAACATGCATGCCTAGTGTTATGGGCTATCCCCTCAGCATGTAAATATATAATCAACAGGTCCGGCTGGTGTTATTGGCTATCTCCCCCCAGCATATAATCAATAGGCCTCAGTGGCGTTATGGGATATCTCCCCCAGCATATAATCAATAGGCCTTGTTGGTGTTATGGGCTATATACCCTCAGCATAATCAATGTAAGCATGTATGAGGCATAATATATGTGGAAACATCATATGGACTCAAGAGATCATGAAGGAAACCATAAACGGAATCACAAACATAATTTGACGCTTGTCGTCCATAAGTTGGACGAAGGAGATTATCCCCATTTTAGGGAGAAACTCAGTATGTACATGAGATACTAAGGTTAATTAACTCATTAGGATCCCTCCATAATCAATTTAGAACCAAGGAACTCGAGATGTATCCAACTTTTTGCATTTCCATGTATTTCGGCCGAGGTTCCCCCAAAAATTGGATGATCCCCAAAAACAACAGCAAGCACCACAATATACATGGGAATGGATAACCTGACAAGATGATAACATCAAACTAAAGGAGATCCAGTTATCCACAATAGTGTTAAATGATTGAAAAAATGGAATTGTGAATGTAATGTCGATTCATGGTGGCTAACTTGTGACATGAAAGTCTAAATATGATTTAGGAATAATCTAGCATTAAACTATGAAAATTAAGATTATATAATCTTAACTGAAGCAATTAGGATCATATGGAGGTTATGTATACATAAAAACATCAAAGGAATGGAACAAACAGAAGTCTGGATGGCATAGGCCAAATTGGCGATTTTCCCTTTTGTTTTTGTTGTGTTTTGAAGTTCCAACTTAAACTATTATCTTCCATAATTGACATATGGAATTGAATAATATACAGGGATAAAATACATGATGATATTATCCTTGAAAAAACCTTAAAAGATCAAGAATAAGGGCTACAACACAGCTAAACCAAATCATGCCGAAAACGAAACGAAAACCCTACATACCTCTTGTGTTCTTACTTCCAAACCTTGTTCCCTTTGATCCAAACCCTTACTTATGTTTGTATAGATAAAATACAGAGGTAAAAATATTCTTTAGCCACTAATCTCTTTCTAAAACTCGAGTCATAAGGAGAGAAGGACGACGGAAAAGACTAACCTATGTCGTAAGTATCGCGTTGATGTGTTCGCTTCTTGCCTTTGAGTTGCGGATGATGGAATTTCTTCAAAAACCTAAGGATGTATTTAGGATGTCTAGCAAAACTTTTTAGGTCTGATGTGGGTCGAAATGCGCCTTAGAGACGAAGGCTAAAACTTTATATATCAAGATAATCCTCAACCGACCTTGTGGGTCCCAAAGAGAGCTGCTTGCGCGGTTTTGCAAAAACACAAATATCTCTCAATTTCGACGTCCTATCGACAAACGGTTTAATGTGTTGGAAACTAGACTCCTAGATCTTCCATTTGGTGGGCTAATTACCCCATAATTCGAATTACATTGAGAGAAAGTCTCAGTAACATTAGACCTAAAGTTTAAGTAAAATTATGAACGTAACTTCTGACAACTTTTGTCGACTTTTGTTTCCTAACTCGTTTGACTTCAAAACTTAACATATGACTATAAACGACTAAAATACCTCATAATATCAGCTCCTTATTATGTTAAGAACCCTAGTATCACCCGAAAAGCACGGGTCATGATCTTGGTACTTGCAGTTCATGATCTTAAATATCTGTAACCTCCAAAGTAACATGATTAACTTACTTTATGTACTTTCAAAGATGATCTAACGTCTGAGCATACATCAACTGACTTACGATGTACGTTTTTGTACGAAATCATGGGGTGTAACAAAGGTCTCCCCGGAATTCCCCCGTTCGCAAATGCGATAAATCAATCGCAAATGCAAGCAGACCTTCGCAAATGCAAGGTCTGCAACACCAGAAAATCTGAAACAAGCCCAAAACTCTTTGAAATCATTCCGAAACTCACTCGAGCCCCTCGAGGCCCACACCAAGAATCCACACAAGTACATAAACCTCATATGAACACGCTCACTAGCTCAGAACATAAAAATATCATATAAAACCACGAATCGAACACCAAAACATATCTTTCAAGCTAATATTTACAACCAAACATTTGATTGCCACCAAAACCAACTCAAAATGACACTTTGCACACAAGTTTTAAATGACAAAATAGATGTATTCCAAGTACCAGAATAATAATCTGAACCTGATAGCCAGAAAGTCAACTCATGGTCAAACATATGAAATTTCTAAATCTTCAAATTGTCAACTTTCAGCAAAAAGAGCCAAATCATCCTAGGAACCTCCGAATTCAAATCTGGGCATACGCCTAAGTCCAAAATTACCATACAAATCTATTGGAACCATCAAAACACCATTCTGTGGTCGTTTTCACAAAATTCAAACCTTTTTCAACTCTTATAACTTAAGCTTCCAACCTTGGAACTAGGTTTTTCAATTCAATTCAAAACCTTCCCCAAAACAAAACTAACAGTCCCCGCAAGTCAAATAACCAAAAATGAGCGTACATGAAGCATGAAAAAGGGGAACGAGGCTCAAATACACAAAACGACCAGCTAGGTTGTTATATTCTCCCCCTCCTAAAACAATCGTTCATCGTCGAATGAGTTTAGAATCATACGTGGGGTATCAAAAAGATAACGATATCAACTCTACATATCATGCTCGGTCTCCCAAGTCGCCTCCTTGACTGGTTGACCTCTCCATTGGACCGTCACCATTGATATATTTTTCAACCTCAGCGTTCGAACTTTCCTATCCAAAATGGCCACCGACTCCTCAACATAAGTCAAATCATTATCCAACTGCATCGTGCTGAAATCTAACACATGTGATGGATCCCTATAGTACTTCCAAAGCATTAAAACATGAAACACCGAATGAACTCCCGATAAGCTGGGTGGCAAAGCAAGTCCGTTGGCCACTTCACCAAATCCCACAACACCGCGTATGGACCTCATAAATGCCACATCAAGAATATTCCTATCAACATAACTCTTTTTCTTGGACTATGCTGTATGAAGTCGCTCTTCAATCAATTTCACCTTTTCTAAAGCATCATGGACCAATGCAGTGCCCAACAAGATAGCCTCCCCAGGCTAAAATCAACTAACCAGGGAACGAAATAGCCTCCTATGTAAGGCCTCATACAAATCCATTTGTTTTCTTAACTAGTAGATATTGTTGTTGGAGAACTCTACTAATGGTAGAAACTGATTCCACTAGACCCCAAAATCAATGACACATGCTCGCAACATGTCCAACCGCATCTAAATAGTAAGCTTGAACTACCCGTCCATCTTGGGATGAAATGTTATGCTCAGATCGACCCATGTGCCCAACTCACACTGCACGACTCTCAAAATATGTGATGTAAATTGAGTGCCTTGATCTGAGATAATAGACACATGCGCACCATGTAGGCGAACAATCTCTCTAAGATTTATCTAAGCCAGATGCTTTGAAGTGTAGGTAGTCATGACTGGGATGAAGTGTGCAGACTTGGTCAGTCTGTCCACAATGACCCACACAACATAAAATCTCTTCAAGGTTATGGCATCCCAATAAAAAATCCATAGTGATACACTCCCACTTCCACTTCGGTATATCTAGCCTTTGAAGCAACCCACCTGGTCTCTGATGCTCATACTTAGCATGCTGATAGTTCAAACACCATGCTACATACTCCACAACGTCTTTCCTCATCCTTCTCCACCGGCAATGCTGTTTCAAATCATGGTACATCTTCGCGGTACTCGGATGAATGGAATATCGCGAACTATGGGCCTCCTCAAGAATCAGCTCCCGCAACCCATCCATATTTGGCAAATAAATCCGGCCATGAATCCCCAATGCCCCATCATCTCCAATAGTCACATCCTTAGCATCACCGTGATGCATTGTTTCATTAAGGACAGGAAAGTGGGGATCATCATAATGACTAGCCTTGATGCGCTCAAACAAGGATGATAGGAAAACCACAACTAAGGCTCAATCCACCATTCAACACCCCAAGAGCCATCTCGTTCAAATTTCACCACAAGGACCAACCAGAACTGCATCATATGTGTAAATAATCAACAGTCTCAGAACCCATCGTAACATAGAAGAGTAATACATAAAACACATCAAAACACAAATACAATCAACTCTAACCGAATGGCAATAAGAAAAATATGTGATAAAAAGCAAAAATAATTAAAACACAGTTAATATATAAGTGAAATAAATTAAGGAAAATTGTAAGGCCCCGTAAAAAGTTCGCCAAGGAATTTGAGGTTTTGTGCCTAGGTACAGATTTTTGGGTTGAAGAATGCACGGAGGAGTTGATGGAAATATTTGGCAGAAGAAGGTAATTCTGCGGTCTGTTGAGCAAGAAGTTTGTTGTATTTTGAAGGTCGCTTTGTAGTCCAGTATGCGATCGCATAGTTGTTTCACGGTCCGTATTTTCCGTCACAGATTTGGCATGAAGAATTTTGTTGGGTCATTCTGCGGTCCATTCTATGGCTGTATATGTGGTATGCAGACCGCAAACTTGTCACATACCTGTCAAAACCATTCCAGTTTTGGGCATCAATTTCGCGGTCCATCTTGGCGGACCGCATTCCCGTTCTGCGGTCCACTCTGCGATTGCAGAGTTAAGTTCGGAGGGTCCATTTTGTATTTTTATAACTCGACCCTTTGGGGCTTATTTTGGGGCGATTAGCTGATGATTTTAGAGAGAGATAAGAGCATTTTAGAGAGAGAAGGAGGAAACCTAATATTCTAATCATCCAATCTTGCACCAACCTTCAAGAATCAAGGAAACCAATTACTAGATTATCATCTATCCGGGTAAGTCCTACTTCTAAGCTTTCATGCAAGAGGTTATGAGTTCTAGTATATTGTGGGGGTGGAAATAAGCCATGCATGTGACAATAGTTTGTAGTATGTGGGGTTAATAAACCATTTTAGGTAGTTCTTGTTGAAATTGGTTCAGGGAGGAAGGTATTACCATTGTAGAGCTTTGTAGTCTATTTTGCATACTAGGTATTTGACAAAATTCCTAAGGGAATTATACCATGAGAATCTTTCTAATTATTATCCAATTTTTGCTATCTTCCTATAGATTGTTATTGCCAGAAGTGTTGGGACGTTGTAGTAACTTAAGGAAAGCTCAAACAAGGTATGTTGTCTAAACTCCCCTTTTTGAATTGAACCCCACAATGGACTTATAAGTCTCGTGTTGCTCATCATAAAATGATTATTCCGAATAAGCCTTGTGTCAAAAGATATATGCGTTCAGGTTGTATTCCAAACATTTTTCTTTGTTGATTTACTATTTGAGAAAGTGATTAAACAGGGGTTGTGTGTTAATATGTTATGATTTGAAGTGTGATTCTAATGAAAACAAGCATGTCGAATTGTGTAAGAAATCATATGTGTCTAAGACCCTTAATTTGGTTAGTTGCTCAATTGTGTATTTAAAGTGTTGAGTAGAAATGCCTTGTTGTTGATAATCTATAAGGAAGCTTGAAAGTGAAAGAAGTGGGTTGGAGATATAAAGTGTGGCCAACGTGCCAATAATGAAAGTTATACTTGTGGTCAATGATGCTGAGATTATAAAATGATGTGAAAAAGGTTATGAAATAGGCCTTGATTTAACTTCCCCAAACTTACCTCGAAAATAGATTTACCTAAAAGCTTATGTACCCAAGTTATGCCCAAATATGGTTGTTTTAACTAATGATATACTTTGTAAGTATTGCCAATGTGTTTTAAGCTCTTACATATTCATGAGTTGAAATTGTGCATTGCAATTATTGGGGAAAAAGTATTTCAAGAATAAATTATGTGTTACTCGTTTATGATTTTAACTTGTGCTTCGATTGCCAATCTTTTACTCCATTTCTTGGAAAGAAATCCATTGTGTTTAAAGTCTTCATTACTAATGAACTCAAAGTTGTGATTTCAGGAATATTCTATATGCTGATTATCCTTGAAAGTAAAAAAATGGAAATGTGGAATATAAGATACAGCCATTGTGCCTTGGGATGAGGAATCATAAGTATGGCCAAAAGAGCCAATGGAATTATAATGATGTTGTTAATGGTTGAAGGTACTAACAAGGCTATATATAGTGTGAAAGGTAATGAGGTGAATATAAAATATATTTGTGCTTTTGTTTCCTTTGTGTGAAAACCAAAAATGTTTTTGGGAGTATCATTAGCAAACCGAGAAAGGGTAGGTCATAAGGCCCATACCCGAAACTACAAGTGCCGGTATAGGGGTGGATTGTGATTATTCCCCTTATTTGGGATGAGATTGAAATATTGGTGTGATTTTGGTTATTCCCCTTAATTGGGATGAGGTTGATATTAGCTGTGAATTGGAAAGTCAACCCACATGGCATATGTGGGAAGGCGGCCTATCCGATCGGGTGGAGATCGGACGCCATGTTGCGCACATAGTGGTACTACTCTTGGTAACACCTTTCTTTTGCACCACATGTCAAACCACATTGTTCGTGGGGAGCTAGCCTAGACGATCGAGCGTGGTCGGACTCCGTGCTAAACATACTGTAGTATATCGGTGCTAATGATCTCCCAAAA
>AWOL01S0013246.1:0-71134 GCA_000715115.1 Nicotiana otophora | reverse complement strand
ATATATATATATATATATTATTTTCGTATTTTGAAAATTGTTATGTTTTAACTGGGCATTTGGATATTGTTGATTGTGACTTGCTTTTTATATGGTTTTCCCTTTCTTATATTGGTATTCTATTTTGAAAGTGGACATTTAGCATTACATACTAGTACTATTCCACATGTACTAACGTCCCTTTTACCGGGGGCGCTGCACCTTCGATGGATGCAGGTGGTTCGTCAGTAGGTGGTTTTGATCCTCATTAGCAGCTACTCTCTATTCATCTGATTTTGGTGAGCACTACTCTGTTCTGGGCTTCATGTCATTTGACGTTGTACTTTGTGTTTTGAGGTATAGCTAGGGCCTTGTCGCCGGCACATCCATACTACTCTTATGTTGTACTTAGAGGCTCCGTAGACAGGTTGTGGGTGGTATATGATGTTGGGAATTAAACTAGTAAGTGTTGGCATTTGGGCAAACATGTTTCTTTTTCATATCTATGAGCTTGTAATATTTAGGAAATCAAAAATGAATATCCTTTAGTAATGGAAAAAGAATGTGGAACACCTGACTCTTCTCATCTCTACCACTTGTACAGGTTCCTATATTGTTAATGGGAAAGGTTGGGTAGAAGACATCTAATAGGCTTGCTTAACCGGGGTATCTCGGTGGAGCACCGGTCGCTCTCCCCGAGGTCGGGGCGTGACAAAAATAATAACAGTTCAAATCATCAAGTTGTTTCAATACAGATTTTACAACAGGAATCACCCCGAGGTACCACGCCTCATAATCACAAGTCACAAGTCACAAATCTTATACACATGGCACCTTGTGCCCATATTATCAATCACCTTCACACGGCAAAGACCTCGTTCCACAACATAAGTTACAGTTGCATGGCAAGGACCTCGTGCCACTGTACAAGTCACACTCGTGCGGCAAAGACCTCGTGCCACCACGTACATCGTATCCATGTCAATTACCATTAAAATGTCCAGAAAGTTTATTTAAATAAATTAAAGCATGATAACAATTAAAATAAATTAAAGCATTGTCACGACCCCAAAATCCCACCTACGGTAGTCGTGATGGCACCTAGTCTCTAAGACTAGGTAAGCCTAACATTCATGAATAACTTAACAGAAATAACGAACAAAGATGATAAAATAAACCAAATAAGCTCGTAATAACTCAAAATCGGAAACATCAGTAATAAGATGCCAAAACCGGTGGAACTGAGTCATAAGCTCTACTATAATATACTGAAAATCCCTAGTACAACACTGTCTAAATAAAGAGTTAACAGTAGTAAAAGTAAGGGTAGAAGGTGACTCTGAGGCCTACGAGCGCCAAGCACGTATACCTTGAAGTCTCTCAAATCACTGATTCCTAGCTAGAGCTGAAGTACCTGGATCTTCATAAATATGTACAGAAGCATAGTATGAGTACACCATAATGGTACCCAGTAAGTATCAAGCCTAACCTTGGTAGAGTAGTGACGAGGCCAGGTCAAGACACCTATTAGGATAAGAGAAACTGAACAAGGTATAATATAGGCAAATAATGGAAGACGATGAAATAAATGACTATAAGAAATTGAATAATGGAAGCTAACAACGGATTTAAAGCAATAAAGGCAACAAGGAGTGAACACATGTGTAAGGCCCCATAAAATTTTACCTAAAACCCAGAGTTTCCGGGGTTTGGAAGTACAGGGCGTTTCTGCGGTCGTAAAACTGATCTGTGGACTGCATATCTGTCGCAGACTGAAGTAGAAATTTGGGAAAATTTTTTGGACCACTATGCAGCCTCATAATCATTTCGCGGGCTGCATAACTCGTCGCAGATCCAATACAAAACAAATCGAAGGGAAGTTCTACAGTGCATTATGCGACCGCAGAATATGTCTGCGGACCACAGACTGATCGCAGAGTGAGGCACAGTGCCCAGTTCCGGACGGCCATTATGCGGTCCATTTGCAGACCGCAGAAGCGTTATGCGGTCACATATGCCACCGCAGATCTGCATCGGGACTTCATTGTTTTCTAAGTTTTGACCCGGCCCTTGAAGCAAAGGGCCACTTTTGAAGCAAAAATCTGATATTTCTAGAGAGAGGGATTACCATAGAGTGAGAGGGGAAGTTCCTAAGCTTATTGATCATTAACTCTTGCTCTAAGTTGAAGAATTCACAAGAAAATTCACTAGGTCTTCATCCTAGAGGTAAGATTCTACTCCCTAGCCCTCAATTTCGTGATTTTACTGAAAATAGGTAATGAGAAAAATAATTCTTGGCTATGGGAGATGTCCATTATGCATGCATGTACTATCAAGGTTTGGGAGAAGAATGTTGAGCTAAATTGGGTATAATTTGGGTAGTAGGATGGAGGAATCCACCATAGGAGGACCTTGAAATCATAATACCACCTAGTGTTTGATAAAATTCTCAAATGAGCTGGAACTATAAACTCTATCCTAATTTGTGTTCAATTTTGCTATATTTCTAAATAGATCGAAGAGGCTAAGAATTCCGTAAAATTGTAGTAATTTAAAAAGCTCGAGGTGAGGTATGTTGGCTAAACTCATCTCTTAGAATTGAACCCCACAATATCCTTTTAAGTCCTGAGTTGTTCATTATGAATTGATTATTCCGAATAAGCCTTGTGTCAAAGGATATATGCTCAATATGTATTCCAATATTCTTGTTATGTTATATTCTATTTGAAAATGTTCTCGAAGCATGGGTTGCATATCCAAATGTTATATCTTTAAGTCGTGATTCAAATAAAGGCTATTATGCCAAATTGTGTAAGCAATCTCTATGTGTTTAACATTCTTATTTGCTCAATATGTGGACTTAAAGTCTTGAATAGAAATGCTCTGTTGTTGATGATCCCTGATGATGTATGAAAGTGAAAGAGATGGATATGAAGTATGAAATACGGCCAACGTGCCAAGAGTGACATTGTGTTATGGCCATTGGTGCCAATGAAATGAATGATATATAAAATATAATGAAATTAGTTATTAATCTTTTAAATAAATAAACACCCTAGGAGTATCGTTAGTCACCGAGGAAGGGTAGGTTAAAATAAACTAACCCCGAAATTACACGTGCCGGTGTAGGAGCGAATTGTGATTGTAACCTTTTATGGGGATGAGATTGGTGTGATTAAAGTACTCCCCTTTATTGGGATGAGATGATTGCTAGAAAAGGGTGATGTCGATCCACACGACATTGTGGTGAGACGGCCTAGCCGGTCGGGTCGTGATCGGATGCCATGCCGCACACATGGTGGTGATTGTTCTTGAGATTACAATTAAAACAATAATTGAGACTGAGATAATGATTGTGATTATGGTTGATGTCTTTGGGTGAGACGCCCTAGCCGATCGGGCCGTGATCGGACTCCGTGCTCAAGATCACGGTGGTATATCGATGCTAAGATCTCCCAAACTTAAAATACGGAAATTTACTTGAAAACTTGTCTTGCTCCTAATTTGATGTTTTGGTATTGTTTGAGGCTCCCATTGATTTTATGATTGTCCTTCCTTGTGTTATCATTCGTTCTTTTGAGAGGGTGTTTAGTCATTCATACTAGTACTATTCCACATGTACTCACATCCCTTTGGTCGGGGGTGTTGCATCTTTAATGGATGCAGGTGGTTCCGCAGCAGGTGGCATCGATCATTGATAGCAGTACACCCTCTTCTCAGCAGATGTGGTGATCCCCACTTTATTCGGGGTCGTGTATCTTTTTTCCCACGTGTATTATATTTTGAGGTATAGCCGGGACCTTGTTGTCGGTGTTATCATAGTATTTCATATCCGTAGAGGATCCGTAGACACATTGTGGGTTGTATATGTGTGTTAGGAAAGTCAGACTAGCAATGTTGTATTTGAATCACTTGTGCACTTTAACTATGATTGTGTATGTATTTTGAGATTATAAAATTAAGTGACTAATGGTAATGGAATTGGCATTGTTCATGGAATCCACTCAATGTTTAATTAATGATATAAACGTATCTTCTCTTTATTCATGGGCGAGTTGGGTAGAAGGCATTGTAAAGGCTTGCTTGACCATGGTATCTTGGTTGAGCATTGGTCGCGCTCCCCAAGGTTGGGGTGTGACAACATGATAAGAACAACAAGAAATCAATACGGACAAATACAAGTAAGGCAAATACAGAGATAACAAAACTGTTCAACCAACAAGCCTCTTTAACATAGATGTGCAATAAGAATCACAACCAAGGTACCGTATCGTATCCACATTTATACAATTCAAAATCATAACCTTTTTCTTATACCGCCGCGTGAGCCTTACATTTAGATATTTTTTAAAATATTTTACCTGAAATAGCTACACGCACTTTAGCCCCCATATGTCGCCGCATGGCTTTAAGTAATTCCCTGACTAGAAACACGCACATAAATCTCACTTTATGCCGCTGCATGCACATTAACCCCTATCCTTATACCGCCGCATGCACATCAATATCACAGCACAATAATAACTCGCACCACAAGTGCCCATATGCCCCAACTTTCCAAAATCAACAATACCAAAGTTGCCACAACATATAGCACAGGGCTCAACCACAATGTGAACAAGAATCTCAATAATAACAAAATGAATGAGAATTACTCAACAAGGGGAAATATCTAAATAATCAACAACTTCAACCTCAATGTGATAATAGCTTTCATAACTTCAACTTCAAATGAGAATAATTACAAAAGTAAAAGGCACATGACAATAAAAGAGATAACAACAGCAATTAAGGCATATAAACGCATGTTTGACAATAAAAGATAGAGCATGTGATAACAACATCAAGTAAAGCATGTACAACAATTTAAAAATGGAAGATATAACATGATATTTTTAATTTCTAATTAAATGCATGAAAGGGCCTAAGAGTCTAAACCGATCAAAATACCACGTATAAGTCCGTGTACACACTCGTCACCTCGTGTAGACGTATTTCATAAAATTGAAATAACACAATTCAACCCAAGTCCTAAGGGGTATTTTTTCCCACGCAAAGTTACNTCGTGTAGACGTATTTCATAAAATTGAAATAACACAATTCAACCCAAGTCCTAAGGGGTATTTTCCCCCACGCAAAGTTAGACAAGATACTTACCTCAAATAAGCTAAATCAGTCCCCTAATAAGCCTTTCCCATGAAAATCCAACTCTGGAAAGCTCGAATCTATCCAAAATAACTTAATACCATAAATACAAACCATAGGAAGCAATTTTGGATAATTAAGTTTCAATCTTTTAAAGAAAATCAAAAGTCAACTCAAAAGATCAACCCCGAGCTTGAACCTCAGAACCCGACCAAACTTACAAAATCTGAAAACCCATTTCGATATGAGTTCAACCATACTAAAATTATCCAATTCCGACCTTCAAATCATCAATTTATAGTTTAGGGAAGTTTTTACAAAACTTCCAAATTTCTTCAACTCAAATCAATAATTAAATGATTAAAACAATGATGGAATCATGATTAATGAACAAAACCGAGTCAAAAAGACTTACCCCGATCCAATCCTAAAAAATCCCCTCCAAAATCTGTCATGCCCCGACCTCGGAGAGCGCGACCGGCGCTCAACCAAGATAACCCGGTCAAGCAAGCATGTACAATGCCTTCTACCCAGACTCACCCATGAATAAAGAGAAGGTATATTTCATTACTTAGACAATGAGAAGGCTACATGAACAATCCAAATTTCATTACCGATAGAACTTCATTCAAGATTCCCTAAAATATTATATTACACATTCACAGTTAAGAAGTGGAAACATATGATACAAATACAACATTTCTAATTTGACTTCCCAAAACAAAGGTACCACCCACGCTATGTCTACGGAACCTCTAATAGATACAAAATAGTAGCATGATGGTGCCGGCAACTAGGCTCTAGCTATACCTCAAAATAATTTACATAAAGGACAAGAGATACAAGACCCTGAAATGATATGAGGCTCACCAAGTCAGCTGAGGAGAGGGTGTGTTGCTATCACTGATCAATACCTCCTGCTATGGAACCACCTACATACATTAAAGATGCAGCGTCCCCGACAAGTGGACGTTAGTACATATGGAATAGTACTAGTATCTAAAACTAAACACCCTCTCAATAGAACGAGTAACAGTTAAAGGAGATGGAAACATGAAATCAATAAGAGCCTCAAACAGTATCAGGGTGTCAAGTTAGGAGAAAAGTAAATTTCAAATAAGTTTCAATATGTTTAAGTTGGGAGATATTTAGTACCGATACACCACCGTGCTTTTAGCACGAAGTCCGATCTCAGCCCGATCGGCTAAGCTATCTCACCTTGAAACATCCACTCATAACACCACCATGTGCACGCCATGGCATCCGATCTCAGCCCGATTGGCTAAACTGTCTCACCACAATGCCTTGTGGGTCAACATCACATCACACCTCTCTAGCAATAATATCATCCCACTTAAGGGGAAACTTCTCAATACATCAATCTCATCACATATAAGGGGAAACAATCTTGTCACATCAACCTGGGGATTTACCCCTCAATCACTCCTACACAGGCACGAGTAGTTTCGGGGTTAGGTTATTTCGACCTACCCTTCCTCGATGACTAAACGATACTCCCAAAGCATTTACTATTCAAAGGATTTACAACTTATTTCACGATCTTTCACACATCTTTCCATTTTATTGGCACTAGTGGCCACAATTGTAATATCATTCTCGGCACGTTGGCCGTATTTCATATTTCATACTCACCCCTAAAACTTTCAGACGTTACCAAGGATTATCATCAATAAGAGAATTTCAAATCAAGACCCTAAGTACACATATGAGAGAACAAGAGTCTTAAGCACATTGAGTTTCTCTACCACGGTAAGGCATACTAGCTTGTAATTGAAACATAGTTCTTTTTTAAAATCACAACACCTTTGATACATTGATCATACTAGATTACATTGTCGGAAGGAATCATGATATAATAGGAACATTTGAAACACATTTTGGGTACATACATCTTTCAACACAACACTTATTTTACGATAAACAACTCTATTATGAAGGACTCGGAACATGAGACATAAGAAATTAAGCTAAACATAATTGCAACTTACGAGGACATCAAGGAAATCGATTCTACAAGAGGAGTTTAGCCAACATACCTCGCTTGAGCTTCCTTAAATTACTACTCCACAAATCCTAGCAACTTCAATCTATTAGATACATGACAAATTTGAACCATAATTAGGAAGATACTCGGGGTTTCAACTCATTTGAGCATTTTATCAGCACTAGGTGTGCATTAAGGTTTCAAGGTCTTCCTATGGTGGATTCCTTTACCCCACAATCAATCCCCACATCAATAGGCCACCCACAAATACTCCACAACCTTGCTACCAGATTTTTAGTACATACATGCATAAATAACAACTCTTATTCTGAAAACCTTCTTCCCCATTACCTATTCCCAACCCAAATTTCAAAATTGAAGGATAGGGCTAGAATATTACCTCTTGGGTGAAGGCTTTGTGAGTTATCCTTGTGAATTATTCCAGACTTGAGCAAAGATTGATGTATATTTCCTCACTCTAGACCACTTTCCTCTCTCTAAAATATCAGTTTGAACCTTCTAAAATGACCCCTAAGGTTGTTTTATAAAAATGGGGTCGGGTTTTCAAACCAAAAAATGGTCCCTCCGACCTCAACTCTGCGGTCTCATAGTGCACCGTAGATCACGATTGCAGCCCGCAAAAAGGACCGCAAGAACTATCCTAAAATCTGGGCTGGTCTGGTCCAGTCTGCGGCCAGGTCTGCAGCCCGCATATCAATTGTGCGACTGGTTCTGCGATGGATGTGTGGCCTGCGAAATGATTATGCGGTCTCATAGTTAACTGCAAAACAACCTCCAAAATTGGTCCATTTCTCTGCTTCACTCTACGGCAGATCTACGGTCCGCAGATCAGTTCTGCGGTTGAATAATGGACTGCAGAAATGACCTGTTCTGCAATAGTTTTCGGTGAAAATTTACGGGGCCTTACAAAATTGACCAAAACCGGGCTCTCTGACTCAAAATGTGAAAAATGAAATAAAACCCTCGATCTTCCCTATTTCTGCCCGACATTCTGCACCCACCTGTGGACAATTGGTTGCTTCTACGACTTCGCATCTACGAAAAATACATCGCAGATGCAGCTTCCACTAAAGATCAGGAAATTCCGCTTCTGCGGATAAAACGTGCATTTGCGCATGCGCTTCTATGGACCCATGGCGCATCTGCGCATCCTCTCCTGCGTAACAGTCATTACACATGTGGTCCCTCGCCCCTAATCCAAATCCCGCATTTGCGGAGAAGTCACTGATTTTGCGCGTACGCACCTGCGCCTAGGTGTCCGCACCTGTGACTTTCCCTTGGCCAGCCTCCCTTCGCTTCTGCGATTCCGAACCGCACCTGCTGCCAAAGCCCACAGCCGATGCGATGATACCATAACTCAGTTTTCTTCAGCAATCTTCCTAAGTCAAAAATGAACCTGAGTTTAATCCAAATCACACCTGGGGCCCTCGGGACCCTGTCCAAACATACCGTCAAGTCCCAAAACACATGACGAACCTACTCGAGGCCTTAAATCATATAAAACAACATCAAATAACGAATCACACCCCAATTAAAGCATAGACTGTCGAGCCCCAAACTTGGGGAGTGTGACTGGAAATCAACCGAGTGAACCCGGTCGAGCAAGCCTGTTAGATTTCCTTCTACCAAACTCATCCATGAATAAAGAGTTGATGCACTCCATTAATCAAACACTGTAAAGATTTCATGAACAACCCTCATTTCATTTCGATTAGTAGGTTCATTCATAATTTCCAAAATATTATAGGTTTATAGATATAATGAAAAACATGTTTGCCAAATACCAACATTCCTAGTTCAATTCCCCACATCAAACACCACCCACAACCTGTCTACGGAGCCTTTAAGTACAACTGAAGAATAATATGGAAATGTCGGCAATAAGGCCCCGGCTATACCTCAAAACACAAGTACAACATCAAATGATATCAGGCCCGAAATAGAGTAGGGCTCACCAAAACCTACTAAATAGGGAGTAACTGCTACCGAGGACCAAAGTTGCCCGCTGATGAACCACCTGCATCCACTGAAAATGCAGTGCCCCCGGCAAAAGGGACGTTAGTACAAATGGAATAGCACTAGTATGTAAAGCTAACTGTCCTCTTTCAAAATAGAATGCTCATATAAAAAAGAAAAAACCATAGAAGCAGCAAGTCACAATCAACAATATCCAAATGCCCAGTTAAACATAACAATTTTCAAAATACGAAAATAATATATATTTTTGGATGGGAGATCATTAGCACCGATATACCACCGCGTTCTTAGCACGGAGTCTGATCACGCCCGATCGGCTAGGCCATCTCCCACGAACAATGTGGTTTTACATGTGATGCGAAAAAAAAAGTGTTACCAAGAGTAGTACCACCATGTGCGCAACATGGCATCCGATCTCCACCCGATCAGCTAGGCTGCCTTCCCAGATATGCAGTATGGGTTGACTTTTCCAATTCACAACCATTATCAGTTTCATTCCAATTAAGGGAAATAATATCCACCCATCAATTACATCCCAAATAAGGGGAATAATCATAATTCACTCCTACACTGGCACGTATAGTTTCGGGTATAGGCCTTATGACCCACCCTTCCTCAGTTTACTAATGAAACTCCCAAAAATATTTTTAGTTTGCGCACAAGGAAAACAAAAGCACAAATATATTTACCTCATCATCTTTCATATTTTATAAATCTACACTAATATTTGCAACCAATCACAACAACAATACTTCCTTGGCTCTTTGGCCATTCATATGATTCTTTATTCAAGGCACGGTGGCCGTATTTCATATTCCACGCTTTCATGTGTTTCCTTCCGTGGATCATCATCACAAATATCAACAATTATAACATTCCAAAAGCCACAACTTTAAATTCTTTAGAAATAAAGGCTTTAAACACAATATATTTCTTTCCAAGAAATGGAGTAAAATGATTGGCAATCGAAGCGCAAGTTAAAATCATAAGCANCCCCCCCCTAAAAAAAAAAGGCAATACACAATTTCCACTCACGAATATTTAAGAACGCAAAACACATTGAAAAATACTTACAAAGCATAGCATTTGTTAAAATAGCCACATATGGGCACTACTTGAGTACATAAGCTTTTAGGCAATTCTATTTTCGAAGTCGTTTTAAAACAGTTGAATCATAGCCCATTTCATAATCTCTCTCACATCATCTAATTTCATTGGCACCACTAGCCACAAGTATAACTTTCATTCTTGGCACGTTGGCCACACTCTATATCCCCAATTCACTTATTTCATTTTCAAGTATCCTTATAGATTATCAATAACAAGACATTTTCAATCAAGACTTAGGTACATATATGAGCAATTAGAGTCTTAAGCATATCGAGTTTTTCTCACATGATTTGACATACTAGCCTTCATTTGAAACACGACTCAAAGTCATAACATTTTAGTACGCAACCCATACTTTGAACATATATATTTTGACATAAGGCTCATTCGGAATAGTCAAGTTTATAAGGGATAACCCGGAACATAGGAATTAGGAACTTGAAACAACCATACTTGAAACATACAGGAACATTATGGAATTCGATTCTAAGAGAGTAGTTTAGACAACATACTTCGATTTGAGCTTTCCTTAAATTACTACAACGTTCCAAAAATACTAGCAATTCTAATCTATTTTGAGACATAACAAAATTGAACACACATTAGGAAGATATTCATGGTTTCAGCTCATTTGAGCATTTCATCAAACACTAGGTGTGCAAATTTGACTACAAGGTTCTTCTGCAAGTTTCCTTCATTCCACAACCCAATCTTCACCCATTTGAGCTCAACAATCTTCCCACAAACCTTATTGGTACATGCGTGTATACATAATACTCTCACACCCAAGAAGCATACTCCTAATCACCCATCTTTTACCCCAAACTCAAAATTGAAAACTAGGGTTAGAACCTTACCTCTTGAGTGAAGATCTTGCGAGATTTCCAAGTTGGGTTTCAAAGCTTGGACAAGATCTTGATGAACAAAGCACTTGAGCTTCTTCCTCTCTCTAGAACCCTCTCACTTATCTCTAAAAATATCAGATTTTTTCCTTCAAAATGAGCCCCAACGGCTATTTATCAAGATGGGGTCGGGTTATAAAAATCAGAAAAATGGAGCTCTAAAAGACAGACTGCGTTCGTATAGTGACCGCAGAATGGATATGCGGTCCATAAATCGGCCGCACAATTGGTGCCCCTTAACTGCAACTTACGGGCTGGATTTGCGGTAGTTCTGCGGCCCGCAAACCTATTCTACAGTTGTATAATGCACCGCAGACCTGTTCTGCGATCGCATAATGCACCGCTGACTTTACTCCAAACTTGCCCAGTTACTGATTCACTCTGCGGCCATTCTGCGGCCCGCAGAGTGATTCTGCGACCGCATAGTGGGCCGTAGAAATACCTTTTTCTGCCAAAAAATTTTCCTTTATTCCCAGTGCATTGTTCAACCCAAAAGGTCTGAGCCTACAATCCTCAAATATGTATACCTACCGCGGCACCACAAAACCTTAAATTCCTTTGCGAAGTTTTACTGGGCCTTACATTGACTCAATGAACATTCAACTTCTAAAACTAACGTCGAATCATATCAAATCAACTCCGAATGAGCTCAAATTTTGCATGTAAGTCCCAAATGACACAATGGATCTATGCCAACTCCCGGAACCACAATCTGAGCTTGATATCTATAAAGTCAATCCTCGGTCAAACTTATTAACCATCCAAACCTTTTATTTTCCAACTTCCGCCATAAAACACCAAGTCAGCCTACGAACCTCCAAATCAACATCCAGACATAAACCTAAGTCCAAAATTACCATATGAAGCTATCGACACCATCAAAACTTCATTTTTAAGTCGTCTACATAAAAGTCAAACTTCGGTCACTCTTTCAACTTAAGCTTCCAACTTTGGGACTAAGTGTTCCAATTCATTCCGAAACTCACCCGAAACTAAACCAACCACCCCGACAAGTCATATAATAACAATTGAACATAGAGGAGGCAGTAAATAGGGGAATGAGGCTAAAATACATTTTTCCCCTCTTAAAACAAACGTTTGTCCTCGAACGGGTATAGAGACATACCTAAAGTGCAGAAAAGATAAGGATAACATCTACGCAGATTATTATGCTCGGTCTCCCAAGTTGCCTCCTCGACTGGTTGACCCCTCTACTGAACCTTCACTGAGGCAATATTCTTTGATCTCAACTTTCATACATGCCTGTCCAAGATGGCCACCAGCTTTTCAATATAAGTCAAATCCTTGTCCAATTGGACTGAGCTGAAATCTAACACATGGGACGGATCACCATAATACTTTTGGAACATGGAAACATAGAACACCGGGTGAACTGTCGAAAAGCTGGGTGGCAATGCAAGTTTGTAGGCCACCTCCCCCACTCTCTCAAGGATCCCAAATGAACCAATATACCTAGGGCTCAACTTGCCCTTCTTCCCAAACCTCATCACACCCTTCATGGGTGAAACCCGCAATAAAACCCTCTCTCCCAGCATAAATGCTACATCGCGAATCTTCTGATCAGCATAACTCTTCTGTATAGACTGTGTTCAACGAAGCCGATCCTGAATCAACTTGACTTTCTCAAAGGCATCCCAAACCAAATCAGTGCCCAACAACCTAGCCTCTCCCGGCTCAAGCCAACCAACTGTAGAACGGCATTGCCACCCTTATAGGGCCTTATAAGGAGCCATTTAAATACTCGATTGGTTATTATTGTTGTAGGCAATCTTTGTAAGTTGTAAGAACTGATCCCAAGAACCCCCAAAATCTATAGCACAGGCACGTAGCATATCCTCTAAGATCTGAATGGTGCTCTTGGACTGCCCGTCTGTGTAGGGGAGAATGTAACACCCCGAAAAACAATTACGAACTACTTAAGCGCTATTAAGAAAGTTGATATGCGCTAATTATATTATTTTGCGTGTAGACAAGGACTATTATATGAATGATATCAATTTATCATGTTAATATATGTGTAATGTGCATTAAGAATGGTCTATGGTCTAAGAAGAGCCCCAAGGCTAAGTCAAGTTGAACATTTTATGATGGGATAAAGTTTCAAGTGAGTTCGCACAAGATCCTACTTCAAACGCATTCTGCTACCAAATTATAACTACTTAGGAGATGATATACCTATACAATTAAAGCCCTTTGAGTCTAGTTTCCAACGCTTCAAACCGGTCATCATTTGGACATTCCTACAAGACGTTATGACCAAATTACCAAAGGCTGGCAGAATGTAATTCTGCGACCAATTCTGCGACCATTATGCAATCGCAAAATGGTTATGCGACCGCAAATTGGTCGAAGAATGGATCAGAACAGCCCATGTTTAGGCACCGATTTGTGCGACTCGCACACCAATTGTGCGGTACATTGTCCGACCGTATAACTAAGTTCGGAGGGATAATTTTCCTCGTTTCATAACCCGACCCCCTTTTGATAAATAGGCTTTGGGGCTTATTTTGGGGTATTTTTCTGAGGGTTTTAGAGAGAGGTAAGAGTATTTTAGAGAGATAAGAAAGGAACCTAACATTATAATCATCCAATCTTGTACCAATCTTCAAGAATCTAGGAAGCTAATTACAAGATGTCCATCTAAGAGGTAAGATTCAAACCCTTAATCTTCAATTTCGAGTTTGGGGGAAAAGATTGGTGATTGGGAGTATGATTCTTGGGTGTAAGAGTATTATGTATACATGCTTGTACCAATACGATTTGTGGGAAGATTGTTAAGATCAAATAAGTAAAGATTGGGTTATGGAGTGAAGAAAATATTGTAGAAGAACCTTGTAGTTAAATTTGCACACCTAGTGTTTGATAAAATGCTCAAACGAGCTGAGACCATGAATATCATCCTAATTATGGTTCAATTTTGTTATGTCTCAAAATAAATTGGGATTGCTAGAATTTCTGAAACGTCGTAGTAATTTGAGGAAAGCGCAAAGCAAGGTATGTTGGCTAAACTTCCTTCTAAGAATTGAATTCAATCATATTCCCGTAAGTTTCAAGTATGGATGTCTCAAGTTCCTTATTCTACGTTCCAGATTATTCCAAATAAATTTGAATGTCCCAAATAAACAAAGTGTCGAGAATTATGTATTTAAAATGTGTTCCGAATATTCCTATCACATTATGTTATCTTTTGGGAATGTGTTCAAGAATGATATGTGTATTAAAATGCTATGTCTTTGAGTTGTGTTTCAAATAAAGGTTATGATGCCAAATTGTGTGAGAAAACTCAATATGCTTAAGACTCTTAATTGCTCATATGTGTACCTAAAGTCTTGATTGGAAATGTCTTATTGTTGATAACATATAAAGATTGTTGGAAGTGAAATAAGTGAATTGGGGATATAAAGTGTGGCCAACGTGCCAATATTGAAAGTTATACTTATGGCCAATGGTGCCGATGAAATGAAATGATGTGAGAAAGATTATGAAATGAGCTTTGACTCAACTATTCCAAAATTAACTTCGATAATATAAATGGCTAAAAGTTTATGAACTCAAGTGATGCTCATATGTGTCTGTTTTAGCTAATGTTATGCTTTGTAAGTATTTTTCAATCTGCTTTGCGTTCTTACATATTCATGAGTGGAAATTGTGTATGATTTTAACTTGTGCTTCGATTTCCAATCATTTCTTGGAAATAAATTTATTGTCTTTAAAGCCTTCATTACTAATGAACTTAAAGTTGTAATTTCTGGAATATTTTACTTGTTGATAATTATGATGATGATCTATGAAAGGGAAGAAATGAAAGTGTGGAATATGAAATACGGTCATTGTGCCATAAATAAAGAATCATATGTATGGCCAAGAGAGCCAATGAAATAATAATGTTGTAAGTAGTTGAAAGTACGGATTAAGTGATATGTGGTGTGAAAGGTTATGAGATGTACGTATTTGTACTTTTGTTTCCAATGTGTTATGAGCCCTTACGTTCTTGCGAGTAAAGGCTATGTTGTTCCTAAATGTTCGAAGTGCTCTTAATATTCTATGATTAACCATGGAAAGTACAAGTAAGTGATAGTATGAACATAAAATATGATCGTTGTCTAAATGAGAATTTCAAAGTGTTGTATGTCCCAATGGTTTCAACTATAGTTGTATGCCTCTGAAATAATGTATTTAAATGACTTAGATTTTTAAGTCCCCAAGAGTCATGATCCTAGATAATGACCTCAAGAGGTCAAGGGAGTGGATAATGAAATGGAAGAGAGATGTCCTTTGTTAAATGATGATGAACCTTAAGAAAAAGGAATTGGGCCCAATCGACTTATTGATTTACCATGTATGCGCTAATGTAATGAGTTGTTTTTGTTTTCCATTATAAGCATGAACATTTAATATTCCAATGATATGAGTAATTACGACATTAAATATAATGACAAGCTATGTTGCTTTGGGTTTATATATGGTATTGTGATTTGGAATATACCTCCACCTGCATATATTGGGGTGAGGCGGCATGACCACTTTGTGTAGGGATTGTGGTGTTCTGGAATACACCTCCACCCGCATATATTGGGGTGAGGCGGCATGACCGCTATATGTTGGGATTGTGGTATTGTAATACACCTCCACCCTCATATATTGGGATGAGGCGGCATGACCGCTATGTGTTGGGATTGTGGTATTGTGATACACCTCCACCTGCATATATTGGGGTGAGGCGGCATGACCGCTATATGTTGGGATTGTGGTATTGTGATACACCTCCTCCCACATATGCTGGGGTGAGGCGGCAGGGCCATTTTGTGTGAGGGTGGTTATAAAGGATCCCGACTTAATATCGATAAATTTGAATGGAAGCTTTTAATAAATTTGCTTGACGTTAACGGCTATCTGAGCCCATTTATTGTTACCATGATTTATCATATTCATGTTGTATTTCCAAGCCCTTGAATAGGTGTATTTGTATTGTGTAAGTGAATGCTGTGAACGGTCTATGAGATGCATAGGTGTGTAATATGATATATGAACACTAAGAACGGTCTACGAAATATATATGTGTAAAATAAGGGAGGAAGGTGCCGCTTTTTTAGAATTGTTTGTACATGTTGTTACAATTACATTATATTATGTATTCCATGTATAGTTCATATGGCGCAGTTGATCCTAAAAGAAGGTTATAATGATACAAGTATAATAAGATTTGAAAGGTAATTTTATTGGATGTTTCGTAGTTTCTTGATGTACTTTATTTGCCTCTTATTTGAGTTGCCGTATTTTCATATGTTGTTTTGACTGCCTTACATACGAGTACTATTCCACATGTACTCACGTCCCTTTTACCGGAGGCGCTGCATCTTTTAATGGATGCAGGTATACTTATACAGGATGATATGGATCTTCGATAGGGATCTTCTTAACTACTCAGCTTATGGTGAGCCCGCTACAGTTCTAGTAGGTGTTTGGTTCTAGTTCGTTTTACATATATAGGTATCCATTGTCATAGAAGCTCCATGTACATTGTAGGTTATGTAATTAAAGATTTGAGTTTTTTCAAGTATTTGTGTTCACCGTATTTACAGCTATTTATAGAGTTGTGTATCCACCACGAGAAAGAAAATATGGGCCATTGAGCCAAGTGTATTTAATATGAAAGTCAAGTTCTTATTATGTTATGGTAAATCATGCAAGAGTAATGATGAGAGGTTAATGTAAATTTGGCTTGCTCGACTGGGTTTACTCGGTTGAGCGCCAGTCACGCTCCTCGATTTCAGGGCGTGACAATTCTATACTTAAATCAACCTGTATGCCTAACCCACGTTGTATAGCCCTCCAGAAGTGCGATGTGAACTGCGTGCCTTCGATCGGCGATAATGGACACCAGCACCCCATGAAGGTGAACAATCTCATGGATATAGATCTGAGCCAGCTGCTCTGAAGAATAGATCGTCACTACCGGAATAAAATGTGCCGACTTGGTCAACCGGTCCACAACAACCCAAACTGCGTCAAATTTCCTCCAAGTGTGGGAGCCCACAAACGCAATCCATGGTAACACGCTCCCATTTCCACTCGGGAATCTCAAGTCTCTGAAGCAAACCTCCCAGCCTCTAATACTCGTACTTCTCCTGCTGACAGTTCAAGCACCAGGTCGCATACTCTACTATGTCTTTCTTTATTTCTCCTCTACAAATAGTGCTGCCTTATATCTTGATACATCTTAGTGGCACCCGGATGAATGGAGTACCGCGAACTGTGGGCCTCCTTTAGAATCAACTCATGCAACTCATCCATATTGGGCACACATACCTGGCCTTGCATCCGCAACACCCCGTCATCTCCAATAAAAACCTCCTTGGCATCGCCGTGCTGCACTAGGTTCTTTAGGACAAGAAAATGAGGGTTGTCATATTGACGCTCTCTGATCTGCTCATATAAAGAAGACTGAGAAACCACGCAGGAAAGAACCCTGCTAGGCTCCAAAACATCAAGTCTTACAAACTGGTTGTCCAATGCTTGAACATCCAATGCTAATGGTCTCTCACCAAGTGGAATATATTCAAGGCTACCCATCCTCTTTGCCTTCCTACTCAAGGCATTGGCCACTATAGTGGCCTTCCGGGGATGATACAGAATAGTGATATCATAGCCTTTCAACAGCTCTAACTACCTCTGCTGCCTCAAGTTTAGGTCATTTTGCTTAAACAAGTGTTGTAGACTCCAATGATCTGTGAATACCTCGCAAGACACGCTATATAGATAATGCCTCCAAATCTTCAATGCGTGAAAAATAGCTGCCAACTCTAGATTATGAAGATGGCAGTTCTTCTCATGGGGCTTCAATTGGCGCAAAGAATAAGTAATTACCCTACCCTCATGCATCAAGACACACCCAATAACAATCCATGAAGCATCACAATAAACCGTATATGAACCCGATGGTGAAGGCAAAACCAAGACTGGAGTTGTGGTCAAGGCAGTCTTAAGCTTCCAAAAGTTCTCCTCACACTCATCAGACCACCTAAATGGAGCAACCTTGGGGCAATCTGGTCAAAGGTGCAACAATGGACGAGAAACCCTCCACAAAACAGCGATAATACCCAGCCAAACAAGAAAACTCCTGATCTTAGTAGCTGAAGACGGTCTGGTCCAACTCTGAACTGCCTCAATCTTGTTCGGATCTACCTTAATCCCCTCACTCGACACCACATGACCCAAAAACACCACTAAATTAAACCATAATTCACACTTTGAAAATTTTGCATATAACTTCTTCTCCCTCAAGGTCTGGAGCACAATCCTCAAATGTTACTCATGATTTTCCCGGATGCGAGAATATACCAAGATGTAGTCAATGAATATGATGATGAAAGAATTAAGATATGGCTGGAATACAGTGTTCATCAAGTGCATAAATGTTGCTAGGGCATTGGACAGCCTAAATGACATCACCAAGAACTCATAGTGACCATACCGAGTCCTGAAAGTAGTCTTCGGAATATCCGGATCCTGGATCTTCAGTTGATGTTACCCTAGCCTCAAATCAATCTTCGAGAACACTCTAGCACCCTGAAGCTGGTCAAATAATTAATCAATGTGCGGTAATAGGTACTTGTTCTTGACTATAACTTTGTTCTGCTGCTTATAATCAATGCACATCCTTATAGAGCCATCCTTCTTCTTTACAAACAAAACTATAGCACCCCAAGGCGAGACACTCGGCTGGATGAAACCCTTATCAAGCAACTCCTGAAGTTGGTCCTTCAATTACTTCAACTCCCTAGGTGCCCTACGATATGGTGGAACATAAATGGGCTAAGTGTGCATCACCAAGTCAATACCATAGTCAATATCCCTATCGGGCAGCATGCCCGGTAGGTCTGCTGGTAATATATTCGGGAAATACCTCACTACTGGAACTGGCTCAATGGTAGAGGTATCAACACTGACATCTCTTACAAAGTCTAGGTATGCATCACACCCCTTCTCAACCATTCGATGTGCCTTTAGAAAGGACACAACCCTGATAGGAATATAATCCAATGTACCCTCCACTCCAACCGCGGCAACCCTAGCATAGCCAATGTCACAGTCTTGGCATGACAGTCCATAATAGCATGATAGGGCAACAACCATTCCATGCCCAAGATCACATCAAAATCTACCATATTGAGTAGCAATAGATCAACTATGGTCTCACAACCACCAATAGTAACTAAACACGGTCTACAATAATAGAATCTCCCACAGGCGTTGACATATATACGGGAGCACTCAAAGAATCACGTGATATATCCAACTACGAAGCAAAGTAAGACGACACATATGAGTAAGTAGAGCCCGAATCAAATAAAATTGAGCTATCTCTGTGATAGACCGGAACAATATATGTGATGACAACATCTGAAGTGGTAGCCTTTTTCCTACCCGAAAAAGCATAGAAACGAGCATGGCCTCTCCCTCTAGGGCAAACTCTCCCTGCCTGACCTCCACCCCTAGTTGGCGATGCAGGTGGGCGATAATTGGAGAAGCAACCATGGCATGTGAACCCTGTGGAATCCGTGGAGCATGTGTAGTCTGTGTAGGTGCACTCCTTGTGAGTCTGGGTAGTCTCTCACCATATGCCTGGTATTACCACACTCAAAGCAAGCTCTCGGTGGGCACAACTTCTGAAACTAACTCTGGCCTGATCGGCTGGACAGACCGCTGAAGGCACCCAGTGTGGGAGGTGCACTAGAAAGTGGTTGTGCATAGTGGGTAACCTGAAGCCGAGAAATATCCAGAGCACAGCTAGTAGCTGGAAGTTCTGAATGAACTGGCCGACTCACATATCCCTTACCATGTCGGGTTGTAGCTACAACGTGGCCACCACTAAATCCTCCAATACCTTGAGGCCTCTTAGCCTCCCTGTACTCTCTCTCTCGGCCCTCATACCCTCCAACCTCTGCGCGATCTTTACCACCTGCTGATACGGAGTGTCTGTCTCCAACTCTCGATCCATGTTCAATCTAATACCATAGTTTAGCCTCTCAATGAATCTGTGGACTCACTCTCTAACTATAGAAACCAAGGTAGGTGTATGTCGGGACCACTCACTGAATCTGATAGCATACGCTGACACTGTCATAGTCCCCTAACGTAGCTACTCAAACTCTGTGCGACATGTATCCCGAAGGGTCTGGGTAACAAACTATTTAAAAACATCTATGAAAATTGAACCCAAGTGAGTGGGGCTGCATCAACTCCTCTACCCTCCTCGTAAGCCTGTCACCACTGATATGCTGCTCCTGATAGTTGAAATATAGTAAAAGCAACTCTACTCACCTCCACAATACCCATGGTGTGGACAATACGATGGCACTTATCTAGCAAGCCATGCGTATCCTTGGTAGATGTGTATCTAAAAGTAGGAGAATCATACTTCTTGAACCTCTCGAGTCTCCTCTGCTCCTTCTCAGATGCCGCTGGCCTAACCTCAGGCTGAACCGGAATAGCTGGTTGTGCTGGCATGATGCCCGAAACTTGATCAACGTGGACCCACTACTTAGGAGTATGGGTGCGGGAGTCTGAGCTCCTCCCTCAGCCTGAGATATAGTTGGTGCAAGGGGATTCAATCTCGCTTGAGCTAGATTACCGAACATGCTCAAAAACTATGCTAGGGTCTCCTGAAGAACAGGGGCAACAACAGGTGCCACGAGTGCATGTCCCCCAACCGGAGCTACTAGAGGCTCCCCAGTCGCTGCTCGGGCAGGTGCTCTGGCTGTAGCACGTGCCCCTCTTCGGTTTCTACCCCAGCCCCGAACTCACGCGGCTCTAGCAGGGACCGCGAATGTTTGATCATCAGATCGCGCAGTGCGTGTACTCACTATCTGTGAAAGAATAGAAAGACAAAAACTCAAATTTCGAAATCAACAAGTTTGCACGATAGAGAATCAAAGATGTGGAGTTTCTTAACAGTTCTGTAACCTCGCGACGATAAGTACAAACATCTCCCTACCGATCCGCTAGACTCTACTAAACTTGCTTATGACTCGTAGCACCTATGAACCTAGAGCTCTGACATCAACTTGTCACGACACCAAAATCCCACCTACGGTAGTCGTGATGGCACCTAGTCTCTAAGAATAGGTAAGCCTAACATTCATAAATAACTTAACAAAAATAATGAACTAAGATGATAAAATAAACCGAATAAGCTCATAATAATTCCAAATCAGAAACATCAGTAATAAGATCCCAAAATCAGTGGAACTGAGTCATAAGCTCTACAGAAATATACTGAAAATCCCTAGTATAACTGTCCCAACCCAAAATCCAACTAGTCGTGATGGCACCCAACCTTGCCCGTTAGGTAAGCCAACTAACAATAAACCACTTCAAATGATATTTATTGAGAGAAGAAATGATAATACAACTGAACTATTTTATAAATAATTTCTCAAGGCCTAGTAGTGCAAATCATGAGCTTCTAAGAGTTAGATTTCTACAAAAACTGAATCTAAATAAGTACAACATCTATTTGAATGTAAATGAATAAAATTTCAAATCTAATTCTATCAAGGACAAATAATAGCCATAACTGGAACGCATGTCCATCTTCAAGTCCAGCTCCCGCCGTACACAGCAACATCAGTATCCAACATCGACACGCAAGGTGCAGAAGTGTAGTATGAGTACAACCGACCCCATGTACTCAATAAGTAACAAACCTAACCTTATGTTGAAAGTAGTGACGAGTTGGGACAAGGGTCAGAGTCCAATTCTAATAACCAGCAACAGTTCATAACAATCATAATAAAAATAGTGCCAGAAGATAACTAGAGGTGTGATGCTCAACTCGCTCACAGTTACAGGAAAATAGGCATATGTTTCAAATAAGATAGTAAACACCAAATCTTTTGCCGAAAGCACCAAGATATGAGTAAGTTTGTAAGATCGTGATTTTCTTTCCAAAACGTTTCAAAAAGTCAATAATTCTTTATCAAATGGCATGGGGAAAGTATATATCTATGCCTACATGTCAACGTGTATGAGAAGTCATGAATGACGTGATACCGTACAGCATGAGGAAAATGCATCTCTATGCTTGTATGTCAAGTGTGCATATCGGATGCAATAAAACATAGTGAATAACCATATGCATACTCTCAAAGTATCAATCCACTCAGTCCTCCCGGTCACTCGCTCCTCCTAATCTCTCAGTCCTCAAAATCACTCAGTCCTCACAGTCTCTCAGTCCTCACAGTCACTCAATCCTGCCAATCGCTCGACACTCGCACTCACACTCAATAGGTACTTGCACCCACTGTGGATGTGCAGACTCTGGAAGGGCAATTCCATCCCAAGCGCTATAATAAGCCAATCATGGCATAAATCAAATAAACATGTTGTGGCGTGCAGCCTAATCCCATAAATATCCTCACAATCAGGCCCTCGACCTCACTCAGTCATCAATCTCTCTAGTTTCTCGGGCTCACAAGAATCATGATAATCAGCCCAAACATTGATGATATGATGTATAAATAAAGGACAATAGAGATTGAGATATGATATGCAAATAATAGTTATGACTGAGTATAAATTTCAAATTAAGCAATTAATTCAAAATGTAACACGACCTCTGTGGGTCCGAAGAGTGGCAGCATGTAGCCTAAGAATGATTTCTAACATGAATCACAGCTCAATTACTCTTGCACGTTGAGATTTCATGGTTACAGATAAGATTAGGTAACTACGGTGTACCATAAAAATAACTGAATCACAATTCACCTAGCATGTGCGTCACCTCAACACAAAACACATATCAGGTATATTCGGGGGTCCATAGCCTCATCACCAAGTTTAGAAGTGTTACTTACCTCGAACAAGCCAAATCCAATACCGATCAGTCAAACAATGCTCAAAATATGCCATCTTGCGCGTATCGACCTCTGGGCGACGCGAAACTAGCCAAAAGCAACTCAAATGCATCAAATAAAGCCCAAGGAAACAATTTCAAATGATAAAGGTCGAATCTTTAATCAAAAGCCCAAAGTCAACCAAAAGGTCAAACCCTGGCCCGCACCTCGAAACTCGACAAAACTCACAAAATCCGATAACCCATTCAATTATGACTCCAACCGTACTAGTTTCACTCAAATCCAACTCCGAATCGATGTTCAAAACTCAAAGATTCACTTTATGAAATTTTAGACAAAAAACACCCAATTTCTCTTTTAAAATCATCAACCAATTGCCAAAAATGAAGATAGATTCGCGGAATATAATCAAAATCGAATGTACAACACTTACCCCAATCCACATGATGAAAATTGCTTCAAAACTCACCTCAATCCGAGCCCCAAATCTCAAAATATGATAAAAGAACCAAAAACCTCGAATTTATAGCTTCTGCCCAATAAATCCCGCATATGCGGTCACATTGTCGCTTCTGCGGAACAATTTCACTTTTGCGAAGCCTCTTTAAAGACCAGCCTTCCGTACCTAGGTGACTTTCCCCGCTTCTACACACACGCAGGTGCGGTTAAAAATCCCGCTTTTGCGTCCTCCACATCTACAATGACTCTCAAACTGAGCTTCTTTCGCAGGTGCGATCACCTCTCCGCTTCTGCGACCACCGCACCTGCACAAAATGAGTCGTAGGTGCGCAACATCAGTACCAGCAGCGGCCAGCCACAACATATCATGGAAAATGGTCTAAGACACGTCCGTAACTCACCCGGGCCACTCGGGACCCCCGCCCAAATATACCAACAAGTCCCATAGCATAACACAGAGCTACTCGAGACCTCAAATCACACGTAACAACATTGAAACGTCGAATCGCACCTCAATTCGTACTTAAATGAACTTTGAACTTTGAACTTCCAAAACTTGCGCCGAAATATATCAAATCAACTCGGAATGAACTCAAATTTTGCACACAAGTCCCAAATGACATAATGAAGCTATTCCAATTTCCGGGACCACAATCTGAGTCCAATATTATCAAAGTCAACTACCGTTCAAACTTATAAACTTTCCAAACCTTCAAATTTTCAACTTTCGCCAATTAGTGTTGAGTCCTTCTAAAAGTATCCAAATGCAAATCCGGGCATATGCCCGAGTCCAAAATCACCGTTCGGACCTAAAGGAACCATCAAAATTCCGTTCCGGGGTCAAATTCACAAAAGTCAAACTTGGTCAACTCTTCCAACTTAAAGCTTCAACAATGAAATTCATTCTTCCAAACAAGTTCCGAAACACCTGAAAACCAACGCCAACAATTCACACCAGTGATAATACATCATACGGAGCTACTCGTGCCCCCAAACTACCGACCAAAGTGCAAATGCTCAAAACAACTGGTCGTGTCATTACATCATCCCCCACTTAAACATACGTTCGTCCTGGAACGTGCCAAGAGTCATTCCAAAGCCATCAAATCGCCGAGTAACTTTACCATGCACATACCCGGGGTGATCCCACGTCACCCTAATCCATATAAGCCTAACGACACAACATAAATGCAGATCTTTAATTCAACCTTAGCCCATAACCTTAGAATCCAATTTCCAACGTCCAGAATTTCCTATAAGACTCGAAGGTCGCATCTACATACTGTGTTGGTCTGAACAAGCTGCATCAAGGCATAACCATAACCCAAGACACAATCGTATGATATACCATATAACTCAAATACTCATAGCAATAGTTTCTAATCACCGTAGCTACATGAAAATAAACCTGGTACTGGTAATAAACCTCTTATCAAATAAACACCATTCTAAAACCTTCGTACACTGCTGATGATAAATGAAACATGTAGAATCTCGTAACCACTTACCATCTCAACAAGTCATGGAACTCTCTCTCCTCCGACAAGAACTATATCCAATTTCTAAGCCGACTTCTGATATTATCCTTCCAATTATACCGCAATCAGAACCGATAGCACCCATTCTAGATCCAATGACCTCATCTCATCAAACACAAACATTCTATTGAAATGTCACACCAATACAACCTAAAGCCACAAACCGTGCAATCTGTGCACCAATAAGCAACAATTCAAATGCACCCAAAAATAGAAAATGACTCAAATGAGAGAACCGTACCGCAAGCTCAACATGTACCACCACAATGTAATGCTAAGAACCCATCACACTATAGATCTAAAATGCACGAATCTATCACAAAGGATCATATTCTATCATAGCCCAGCTGCAATACGTGACCCAACCAAATGCCGATCCATATGAAATACCTCGAGTCCCCCAATGATCAAAATCAACAACCATAAGCAATTCGACGCCAAGTACACAAGTGCATGACCATAACCATGGAGAAGCAAACAACACAATATACCACAATATGGAAAGACCATAACCAAGGAGCAATCAACCATTCCACACCCCAAATCACACGAAGTACTCTAGAAGGCTCAAATAGAACCATACCATATGTGCATATAGCCAACAAATCACAACCCCTCGTAGCATAGAAGAGTAACACATAGATCATATCATAACACGAATAAGCTCAACTCTAACCAAAGGACACACCCCTCAACACTAACAGTTCTGAGTCAACAAATCTGACCCAGTGTAGAATACACATCCTCATTGGGCCTACCAATGGGCCCCCAATTCAACCCTAGTCGTCCACAAATAGGTAAATAATCCTCTGAAAGTCCACAATGACCTATTCATAACACATACTATCATCTAGCAAACTTTGGCCACATCTTCACAGTACACAACCACGAAACGAACTGCTTCTGGGAACTCCCAGTCTCCAAATTCATACAACACACGAATCACCATATCTGATCCCAACTCCACCGCCCGAATGTCTAACACATTTCTCATACACGATCATCCCACAAGGAATACTTCCATAATTCTTTCGTGCCAAATAGCAAAAATCTGAATATCAATAGTCGATCAACCGGAAGAGTACCGCAATACTAATGAAACATCTGTAAATCAAAGAACAATGCGCCTTCTGAATGTACACTCTCCTCAGAAAAAACCAAGTAGGGATAGTACTCATCTAGTCATCTAAACCTGTCCATGTTGCCTAAGAATTCCTGACCTTCCCTTCAAAATTTACATGCAAATCTCAATCCCACACAACACACCACATCTATCATGCCATCATTTAAAAAGTACAAGAATCTCAAAATCAACTTTGGGTCACTAGTAGAATACATATCTGATCAGTCAGAAACCTTCCATTTGATTCCATCTAGTAGAAAATCACAATACTCAACATGTTCTTCACGCCGGTAGGAAACATCCATCTCAAACCGTGGTAAAAACCATCGAGGACTCTTTGAAACCCATTTGCACATAACTAAGCCATTAGAACTGAATATCTCTAACTCAACCAAGCCATGCAGGTCGCCAAACCCAAGAGTATTTCCACAAAACACATGTAGATACGCACCATTTCATAATTACCCAAAGAACCGATCATACCCATTATCATGCTGATCTAACCTACTACCAAGTAGCCTTATTTCTTCGAGTTCCTTCCGAATTACCCTCAAGTTAACACTCCTCCTCGCTATAGTACCATGATCCTTACCCAAAGCTCACCACCAGAGATCCTAGCATAACCACATTGCCCTAAGGTCCATAAACCGTTGTATCCCTCTTAAGCACCTCAAAAGTACCACAACCGAGACACCTACTCTAAAGAAGTCTTCTGCGAATCTAAAGTCATTTCCTTCACCGTCCTGGCACTAAAATGTAGAATCCATCGTGATACAGAAACATTGCGAGTCCCAACACCATCCGATGCAAATCCCAGATCATAGCTATATACGAATCCGAAAAATTCTCAATTTCCACATGTAAATCCTGAATCCATTAGAACCTTTTAGAGAGTCCTCCACTCTGCTCAAATCTCAATTGCATCGCTCAAACGGGCCGAACGACCTGTGCTCCATCAGCACGACCACACCCAAAGAAGTAATCCACACCTCTAAGCAACCGAGTGAATCCTACTCCATGAGCACTACATCCTTCATGAATACAACTAAATCATCCAATGATTCCCATATATCCATAAGGTATAATACATCATGCATCCAGAAATTTCCTTGCTTAAGTCATCCTCAAAACCAACCGATCCACAAGTATGCCTCAGTTCGAAACCAGTACAACATGTAACCATGCAATTAAATTATCGATAGCGGACTCCCCCACTTAGCTCAAATCCATAGATCAATACACGCGATAACTCATAATGCCCATACTCTAATACTGCCATAATACCGCAATGAGATTCAACTAAATTCTTTACAAGCTCAAGCAATACAAACCATAAAATACCTCAAACCATCTGCTAAGCTCGCATTCACCCTCGTGACAGTCAAGTCAACCTTTACCACCGATCCAAACTCAAATCGCAACACACATAACCCATTGTTGGAAAGAAACCCTCCACACAACATCATAAGGATGACACATCCGTAGCTTACCCTGTAGGTGATAACCTACCTGCTTAGCCTCAAACTGACATCTCTCTATACCTTTTCACAACCACATCTACTATGCAATTACTTAATCTTCCTGAGTTTGATCTCATCGATAATACATGAGAATCTAATTCATTCCATAATTAAGCAACATAACAGATCCTTCAATACACTCATAACTCGAGACTATATGTCACATCCAGACAGTGGCACCTTATAGTCCTTTTTATATCTCAAGAAAACTCTTCTCGTCATATTCAAACCATCTGAACACATTTCGCGATCATATAATACTCATCATATAGCCATCCAACCACTCGTCGAGCCACAAATTCCACTAATACGGGCACTATCACACTTATAAGTCTAAAAGCACATGTTGGTACAACCAAAATCCCATTGCTCAAGATACAATCAAAACCTGGCCTCATGTTCTTCAGACTGGCCCATCATCAGCACACAGAAATCACATCTCGCACCTCATCCATGGAATCACAAGACGTCGATGCACAGTTGATGCCGAGCGCTCACATGCGCATACGAATGTGTGGAAGGAATTGAAAGAGTTAATCTTCAAGCTGATCAATGTCGCACGATAAGGAAAGAAAGACAGGAAATATATCCTAAATGCCTAGTAGCCTCTCAAATATAGGTATGGACGTCATCATACCGATCTGCAAGACTCTACTAGACACTTGCTCATAACTCGTAGAACCTATGAACCTATAGCTATAATAACAACTTGTCACGACTCAAAATCCAACTAGTCGTGATGGCACCTAACCCAACCCATTAGGTAAGACAACTAACGATAAACCAGTTCAAATGATATTTATTGAGAGAAGAAATGATAATACAACTGAACTATTTTACAAAGAATTTTCCAAGGACTGGTAGTGCAAATCATGAACTTCTAAGAGTTAAACTTTTACAAAATCTTAATCAAAATAAGTACAACATTTGTTTGAAATGTAAATGAACAGAATTTCAAATCTAATGCTACCAAGGACAACTGATAGTCATAACTGGAACGCAGGTCCATCTTCAAGTCTAACTCCCGCCCTACACAGCAACATCAGCATCCAACTTCTGCACGCAAGGTGCAGAAGTTTAGTATGAGTACAACTGACCCCATGTACTCAATAAGTAACAAGCCTAACTTTAGGTTGAAAGGAGTCAAGAGCTAGGACAGGGTCAGATTCTAACTCTAATAACCAGCAACCGTTCATAACAATCATAATAAAAATAGTGCCAGAAGATAACCTGGAGATATGATGCTCAACTCGCTCACAGTTACAGGAAAATAGGCATGTTTTTGAAATAAAATAGTAAAACCCAAATCTTTTACCGAAAGTATCAAAATATGAGTACGTTTGTAAAATCGTGATTTTCTTTCCAAAACATTTCAACAAGTAAATGTTTCATTATCAAATGGCATAAGAAAAGTATATCTCTATGCCTACATGTCAATGTGTATAAGAAGTCATGAATGACGTGATACCGTACAGCATGAGAAAAATGCATCTCTATGCTTGTATGTCAAGTGTGCATATATGATGCAATACAACATAGTGAATAACCATATGCATACTCTCAGAGTATCAATCCACTCAGTCCTCCCAGTCACTAAGTCCTACCAATCACTCAGTCCTCACAATCACTCAGTCATCACAGTCTCTCAGTCATCACAGTCACTCAATCCTCCCAATCGCTCAGCTCTCGCACTTGCACATAATAGGTACATGTGCCCATTGTGGATGCGAAGACTTTGGAAGGAAAATTCCAGCCCAAGAGTTATAAAAAGCCAATCATGGCATGAATCAAATAAACATGATGCGGCGTACAACCCGATCCCATAAATATCCTCACAATCAAGCCCTCGGCCTCACTCAATCATCAATCTCTCTAGTCTCTTGGGCTCACAAGAATCATGATAATCATCCCAAATAGTTATGATATAATGTATAAATAAAAGAACAAAAGAGACCGAGACATGATAGGCAAATAATAGCCATGACTGAGTATAAATTTAAAATTAAGCAATTAATTCAACATGTAACACGACCTCTGTGGGTCCAAATAGTGCCAGCATGTGGCCTAAGCATGATTTCTTACATGGATCACAACAGAATTACTCCTGCACGTAGAGATTTGATGGTTACATATTAGACTAGGTAACTACGTAGTACTACAGAAATAACTGAATCATAATTTACACGGTGCACACCCACACACCCGTCACCTAGCATGTGCGTCACCTCAACACCAAACACATATCACGTATATTCGGGGGTTCATACACTCAGCACCAAGTTTAGAAGTGTTACTTACCTCGAACAAGCCAAATCCAATATCGAGCAAGCCAAACGATGCTCCAAAAATGCCATCTCGTGTGTACCGACCTCTGGATGACTCAAAACTAGCCAAAAGCAACTCAAATGAATCAAATGAATCCCAAGGAACCAATTCCAAATGATAAAGGTCGAATCTTTAATCAAAAGCCCAAAGTCAACCAAAATGTCAAACCTGGGCCCGCACCTCGGAACCCGACAAAACTCACAAAATCCGACAGCCCATTCAATTACGAGTCCAACCATACTAGTTTTAGTCAAATCCGACTCTGAATCGATGTTCAAAACTCAAAGATGCACTTTATGAAATTTTAGACAAAAACCTTAATTTCTCTTTTGAAATCATCAACCAATTGCCAAAAATGAAGATAGATTCGCTGAATGTAATCAAAATAGAGTGTAGAACACTTAACCAATCCACATGATGAAAATTGCTTCCAAAACTCGCCTCAATCCGAGCCCCAAATCTTAAAATATGATAAAAGAACCAAAAACCTCAATTTTATAACTTCTATCCAGCAAATCCCGCATATGCGGTTACATTGTCGCATCTGCGACCTCTGCTTTTGCGGAATAATTTTTCTTCTGCGAAGCCTCTCTAAAGACCATCCTTCCTCACCTACGTGACTTTCCCCACTTCTGCACACACGCAAGTGCGGTTAAAAGTCCCGCTTCTGCGCACACGCAAGTGCGGTTCAAAATTCCGCTTCTGCGCTCAATCTCGCTTTTGCGCACATGGACATCGCTTCTGCGCAACCGTAGATGCGCCTTAAGCTCTGCATCTGCAATGACCTCAAACTCAGCTCCTTTCGCAGGTGCGATCACCTCTCCGCTTTTGCGACAACCGCACCTGCGCAAAATCAGCCGCAGGTGCGCAACATCCAAACCAGCAGCTGCCAGCCACAACATATGAATGGAAAATGGCCTGAGACACGTCCGTAACTCACCCGGGCCACTCGAGACCCCGTCCAAATATACCAACACGTCCCATAACATAACACGGATGTACTTGAGACCTCGAATCATACATAACAAAATCGAAACGATGAATCGCACCTCAATTCGAACTTAAATGAACTTCGAACTTTCAACTTCCAAAACTTGCATCGAAACATATCAAATCAACTCGGAATGAATTCAGATTTTGCAGACAAGTCCCAAATGACATAACGAAGCTATTCCAATTTCCAGAACCACAATCTAAATCTGATATCATCAAAGTCAACGCCTGATCAAACTTATGAACTTTCCAAACCTTCAAATTTCCAACTTTCGCCAATTAGTGTCAAATCCTTCTATAAGTATCCAAATGCAAATCCGAGCATATGCCCGAGTCCAAAATCACTATCCAGACCTAATGGAACCATCAAAACTTCATTCTGGGGTCAAATTAATATAGGTCAAACTTGGTCAACTCTTCCAACTTAAAGCTTCAACAATGAAATTCATTCTTCCAAACGAGTTCCGAAACACCTGAAAACCAATGCCGACAATTCACACAAGTCATAATACATCATACAGAGCTACGCGTCCCCCAAACTACCGAGCAAAGTGCAAATGCTCAAAATGATCGGTCGAGTCATTACAACAACATTGTCTAAATAAAGAGTAAACAGTAGTAAAAGTAAGGATATAAGGTGACTTTGAGGCATGCAAGCGCCAAACAGATATACCTTGAAGTCTCCAAAATATATGGTCAAATCACTGATGCCTAGCCTGAGCTGAAGTCCCTGGATCTGTACAAAAATGTGCAGAAGCATAGTATGAGTACACCACAACTGTACCCAGTAAGTACTAACCTTAGTAGAGTAGTGACGAGGGCAGGTCAAGACACATACTCGGATAAGGGAAACCGAACAAGGTATAATATAGGCAAATAATGGAAGACGAAAAAATAAATGACTATAAGGCAATTCAATAAAAGAAGCTAACAATGGAATTTAAACCAATAATGGCAACAAGAAGTGAACACATGATAAGAACAACAAGAAGTCAATACGGACAAATACAAGTAAGGCAAATAAAGAGATAGCAAAACTGTTCAACCAACAAGCCTCTTTAACATCAAATGTACAACAAGAATCACAACCGAGGTACTGCCTCATATCCATTTTTTTACATTTCAAAATCACAACCTTTCCTTATACCACAATGTGAGCCATACATTTAGATAACTTTGAAAATATTTTTTCCGAAATGCTACACGCACTTTAGCCCCCTTATGTCTCCACGTGGCTTCAAGTAATTCTCTTACTAGAAACACGCACATAAATTCCACCTTATGTTGCCGCATGAATATTTAAACCATATCCTTATACCACCGCATGCGCATCAATATCAAAACACAATAACAACTCGCACCACAAGTGCCCATATGCTACAACTTGCCAAAATCAACAATACCAAAGTTGCCACAACATATAGTCCAAGGCTCAACCACATTGTGAACAAGAATCACAATAATAACAAGAATCACAATGAATGAGAATTACTCAACAAGGGGAAATATCTCAATAATCAACAACTTTAACCTCATTGTGATAATAGCTTTCATAACTTCAACTTCAAATGAGAATAACTGCACAATTAAAAGGCACATGAGAATAAAAGAGATAACAACATCAATTAAGGCATATAACAGCATGTTTGATAACAAAAGATAAAGCATGTGATAACTACATCAAGTAAAGCATGTAGAGAAATTTAACAATGGAAGATATAACATGATATTTCAATTTCTAGTTAAATGCATGAAAGGGCCTAAGAGTCTAAACCGGTCAAAATACCACATATAAGCCCGTGTACACACTCGCCACCTTGTATACATGTCTTTCATATAATTGAAATAACACAAATCGACCCAAGTCCTAAGGGATATTTTCCCCCAGACAAAGTTAGACAAGATACTTACCTCAAACAAGCTAAATCAATCCCCTAATAAGCCTTTCCTGTAAATGATAAAAATAATGATGGAATTATGATTAATGAAGAAAACCGAGTCAAAAATACTTATTCTGATCCAATCCTTGAAAATACCCTCCAAAATCACCCAAAACCGAGCTCTCTAACGCAAAATGTGGAAAATGAAATAAAACTCTCGATCTTCTTTATTTCTGCCCATACATTCCGCACCTGCAGACAATTGGTCGCTTCTATGACTCCGCATCTGCGAACAATACATCGTAGATACGGCTTCCATTAAAGATTAAAATATTCTGCTTCTACAGACAAAACGTGTATCAGCGCTTTCACTTCTGCGGACCCATGGCGTATCTGCGCATCTGCTTCTGCGCAACAGTCACTACACCTGAGGTCCCTTGCCCCCAGTCCAAATCTCGCATCTACGGAGAATTCACCGCTTCTGTACATGCACATCTGTACCCAGGTGCCCGCACCTGCGACTTTCGCCTGGCCAGCTACACTTGCATCTCCGCATTTGCGGCCAAACCCACCGCAGGTGCGATGACACCAGAACTCAATTTTCTTCAACAATCTTCCTAAGTCCAAAACGAACCCGAATTTAATATGAATCATACCCGGGGCCCCCGACTCATTTCGAACATGCCATCAAGTCTCAAAACACATAACGCACCTACTCGAGGCCATTAATCACATCAAATAACATAAAATCTACGAATCACACCCCAATTCAAGACTATTGAATCAATAAACATTCAACGTCTAAATCTAACGCCGAATCATATCAAACCAACTTTGAATGAGCTCAAATTTTGTATGCAAGTCCCAAATGACACAACGGACCTGTGACAACTCCCGGAACCACAATCCGAGCACGATATCCATAAAGTCACCCCTCGGTCAAGCCTATCAACCTTCCAAACCTTCAATTTTCCAACATCCGCCAAAAAGCACCAAGTCAACCTACGGACTTCCAATTCAACATCTGGACATATGCCTAAGTCCAAAATCACCATACGAAGCTATCAGAACCATGCAAACTCCATTCCGGAGTCGTCTATACCAAAGTCAATCTCCAGTCAACTCTTTCAACTTAAGCTTCCAACTTTGGGACTAAGTATCCCAATTCACTCTGTAACATAAAATAGGCAATAAATAATGGAACGGGGCTAAAATACTCAAAACGACCGACTGGATGGTTACAAGCATCAAATTATATAATGAGTTTAATTTAAGAATTAAAAAAGGTAAAGCATGATAACAATTTTAATAAACTAAAGTATCAAATGAGATAATGAGTTTAATTTAAGAAATAAATAATGTAAAGCATGGTAACAATTTCTTTATTTTTATTTTTTATGTTACCAACAACTCAACAGAATATGAGATATAACTCTGTATAAGAAAATTCATCTTGACAACCAATTCATCAAGTAATAACAGAGACATAGATTAGCACATTAAAACAACGCATCAAATCACGTAAAATACATGACACACACAAGAAGTCACAAACCGTTCCAACACAAAAATACAACAAGAGCCACTCCGATGTCCCACATATTATCCTTATGACGCCGCGTGAGCTTCATATTTAAAATATGTTTTCTAAAATAGCTTCACACGCTTTATCCCCCTTATCTCCGCGTGTGCATAAATAATAAAGTATTTCCCTTTCTTGCACCATACAAAAAAGTACCCCCCCCCCATCTCGCCACATGCGCATCAATATACACACCACCCTTACGCCGTCATATGCGCATCTTNAATATGAATCATACCCGGGGCCCCCGACTCATTTCGAACATGCCATCAAGTCTCAAAACACATAACGCACCTACTCGAGGCCATTAATCACATCAAATAACATAAAATCTACGAATCACACCCCAATTCAAGACTATTGAATCAATAAACATTCAACGTCTAAATCTAACGCCGAATCATATCAAACCAACTTTGAATGAGCTCAAATTTTGTATGCAAGTCCCAAATGACACAACGGACCTGTGACAACTCCCGGAACCACAATCCGAGCACGATATCCATAAAGTCACCCCTCGGTCAAGCCTATCAACCTTCCAAACCTTCAATTTTCCAACATCCGCCAAAAAGCACCAAGTCAACCTACGGACTTCCAATTCAACATCTGGACATATGCCTAAGTCCAAAATCACCATACGAAGCTATCAGAACCATGCAAACTCCATTCCGGAGTCGTCTATACCAAAGTCAATCTCCAGTCAACTCTTTCAACTTAAGCTTCCAACTTTGGGACTAAGTATCCCAATTCACTCTGTAACATAAAATAGGCAATAAATAATGGAACGGGGCTAAAATACTCAAAACGACCGACTGGATGGTTACAAGCATCAAATTATATAATGAGTTTAATTTAAGAATTAAAAAAGGTAAAGCATGATAACAATTTTAATAAACTAAAGTATCAAATGAGATAATGAGTTTAATTTAAGAAATAAATAATGTAAAGCATGGTAACAATTTCTTTATTTTTATTTTTTATGTTACCAACAACTCAACAGAATATGAGATATAACTCTGTATAAGAAAATTCATCTTGACAACCAATTCATCAAGTAATAACAGAGACATAGATTAGCACATTAAAACAACGCATCAAATCACGTAAAATACATGACACACACAAGAAGTCACAAACCGTTCCAACACAAAAATACAACAAGAGCCACTCCGATGTCCCACATATTATCCTTATGACGCCGCGTGAGCTTCATATTTAAAATATGTTTTCTAAAATAGCTTCACACGCTTTATCCCCCTTATCTCCGCGTGTGCATAAATAATAAATTATTTTCCTTTCTTGCACCATACAAAAAAGTACCCCCCCCATCTCGCCACATGCGCATCAATATACACACCACCCTTACGCCGTCATATGCGCATCTTAATCACAACACAAAATCAACTACGCACCACGTACCCATACGCCAGAATATTTCTCAAATAACAAAATCAATGCCACAACAATACATAGCCCACAACTCAAAAACAAGGTGTACAAGAATTTCAACAACAACAAAATAAAGCAAGAAATAAATCAATAATGAAGGTGTTCCATATAACAACAACTTCAATTAAAGGCATATTAAAGGCCTAAGAGTCCTAACCGGTCAAATAACATATATAGGCCTATGTACACGCTTGTCACCTCATGTACACGTATTTCACATAATTCAAATAGTGTAATTAGACTAAATCCTACGTGGAATTTCGCCCATACAAAGTCAGACAAGATACTTACCTCAATTAGGCAAGTTCATCACTCAAAAATAGCTTTTCTTTTAAAATTCACCATAGCTTGGCTCAAATATAGCCAAAAATAACTTAATAATATCAAACAATGCAAGAGAAACTAATTAAGATTAATAAAGTTAAGATCATTAGCTAAAATTCAAAAAAAGTCGACCTTGGGCCCGCACCCCGAAACCCGACAAAACTCAAAAATTCTGAACACCCATTTCTGTGATGACCCAACCGGTTGTTTTGAGCATTTGCACTTCGCTCGGTAGTTTACGGGCATGAGTAGCTCCATATGATGTATTTTTATTTGTGTGTATCATCGTTTTTGGTTTTCAGGTTATTCGGGACTAATTTGGAAGAATGATTCTCAACTAGGGAGCTTTAAATTTGAAAAAGTTGACCAAGTTTGACTTTTTATCATTTGACCTCATATTGGGATTTTGATGGTTCTGTTAGCTCTGTTGGGTGGTGTTGGACTTAAGAGCGCGTCCGGATTGTGATTTGGAGGTCCGTGGTTGAATTTGGCTCGAAATGGCGAAAGTTGAAATTTTGAAAAGTTTGACCGGGAGTGAACTTTTTGATATCGGGATCGGATTCCGATTCTGGAAGTTGGAGCAGGTCCATAATGTCGATTGTGACTTGTGTGCAAAATTTGACGTCAATCGAACGTGATTTGATAGGTTTCAGCATCGGTTGTGGAAGTTCGAAGTTCAAAGTTCATAGATTTCGACTTGAGGTGTGATTCATCGTTTTGATGTTGTTATGTGTGTTTTGAGGCCTTGAGTAGGTCCGCATTGTGTTATGGAACTTTTTGATATATTCGGAAGGGGTCCCGAGTGGCTCGGATGAGTTTCGGACGATGTTCGGATCATTTCATTGCAGTTTTGGATTTTTGCTAAGCTGCTGGTTCTAGTGCGATCGCACCCGCGGCTGGTTTGCGCAGGTGCGATGGCCGCAGAAGCTACAAAGGCAGCGCAGATGCGAGATGAGAGCTGGATGAGGAGGCCCGCGGAAGCGGAGAAAAGGGCGCAGGTGCGGATGCGCAGGTGCGTCGAGTGGAAGCGTAGGTGCGAGTGTCTTCGCAGATGCGGAGTTTGATACCGCAGGTGCGAGGGTTGCTGGGCAAGGCCATTTTTTGCAGATCCAATGTTTTGCCGCAAAAGCGGTGGTCACAGGTGCGACGAATTGTCCGCAAATGCGAAATCACTGGGCAAAAGCTATATTATCGAGTGTTTTGGTTCTTTCTTCATTCTGGGAGCTACGGAGCTCGGATTGAGGTGATTCTTGAGACAATTTTCACCATATGAACTGGGGTAAGTGTTCTTTACTCGGTTTTGATTATATTTCCTTAATCTATATTCGTTTTTGGTAATTGGATTGTGAATTTTAAAGAGGAAATTGGGTGTTTTGGCCTAAAGTTTCGTAATGTGAATTGTGGAGTTTTGAACATCGAATTGGAGTCGGATTTGAGTGAAACTAGTATGGTTGGACTCGTAATAGAATGGGTTGTTATATTTCTTGTAAATTTTGTCGGGTTCCGAGGTGTAGGCCCGGGTTGGGCTTTTGGCCAGTTTTGGGCTTTTGATTCAAGATTTGATCTTTTTCTACCGGGATTGGTTCCTTTAGTATTGTTCGATGTACTTGAGTTGTTTTTTGTTAGTTTTGAGCCGTTCGAGGTCACTACGCACATGATGGCATATTTGATGCATCGCTTGGCTTGCTCGGAATTGGTATTGGCTTGTTCGAGGTAAGTAACTCTTCTAATGTTGGAGCTGAGGGCGTGAACCCTGAATATACGTGTTATGTGTTTGATTTTGAGGTGACGCACATGCTAGGTGACGGGCGTGTGGGCGTGCACCATGTGAACTGTGATTTCCGTTATTTCTGTGGTAGTGTGTAGTTATGAAATCATGAAATCTCTACGTACTAGAGTTATCAAGCTATGATTATGTTAGAAACCATGTCTAGGCTACATGCTTTTTCTGTTGGGACCCACTGAGGTCATTTCTGTTGTTGAGTAATCTGCTTTCATTGCATTACATACTCAGTCATGCGCATTCACATGCATATCATATCTCAATCTCTGTTGTTATTTATTGATGCATCATATCATTGTTTTCGGGCTTAAATCATGACATTGTGAGCCCGAGAGACTGGAGAGATTGATGACTGAGTGAGGCTGAGGGCCTGATTGTGAGGATGAGTATGGGATCGGGCTGCACGCCGCATCGGGTCATATTGGCTTACTATAGCACGTGATTTGTCTGTGCAGCACGTGAGTTGTCCGTGTGGATTATGGCGCTTGGGCTGTAGGAGTCCCTCCGGATTCTGCACACCCCCAGTGAGCGCAGATACCTACTGAGTGCGAGTGCCGAGTGTCGAGTGCTGAGTGACTAGGGTGACGAAATGAATTGATACTCTTAGATTATGCATATGATCTTTATCACTGATTTGCATCGCATTTGGCATGTACACTTGACATACAGGCATAGAGATGCATTTTTCCCCGGGTTGTATAGTATCACGTCATTTATGACTTCTCATACATTTTTACATATGGGCATAGACAGGCATCTTACACTTTCTATCTAAAAGGAAAATAAAATATCTTATTTATTGTTGAAAAGATTTTTGTTAAAGATCACAGTTTTCAAACTTACTTGTATTTTGGCTTTTTCGGTAAAAGATTTGGATTTTCACTGAGATAATTGAAAAGAAATCCCTATTTTATTTTTCTGGAACTGTGAACAAACTAAGCCTTTTATTTTTGAGATACTCGTTTTGTACTTGTTCGATGTTGTTATGAACTGTTGTGGAACATTGGTATTGGACCCGACCTTGTGTTAGCTCATCAATACTTTCAACCTAAGGTTAGGTTTGTTACTTACTGAGTACATGGGGTCGATTGTACTCATACTACACTTCTGCACCTTGCGTGCAAATGTTGGTCNTTGCATGCAAATATTGGTCGCTGATGTTGCTGTGTTCGATGGGAGCTGGATTGAAGATGTACCTGCGTCCCGGTTGTAGCTGCCCCTTGTTCGCGGTAGCTTTAGATCTATAAAACTCTATTTATATACTTTTCAAATAGACGATGTATTTTTTTCATTTCAACTTTGTAATTTCTATTCTTAGAAACTCATGATTTGTAGTACCAGTCCTTGGGAAATGTATAAAATTCAGTAAATTACTATCATTTATTTGTTTTGTTAATATCATTGAAATTGGATAGTTACTAGTTGGCTTACCTAGCGGGTTGGGTTAGGTGCCATCACGACTAATGGATTTGGGGTAGTGACAAGTTGGTATCAGAGCTCTAGGTTCATAGGTTCTACAAGTCATGAGCAAGTGTCTAGTAAAGTGTTGCGAATCGGTATGATGACGTCCATACCTATCTTCGAGAGGCTACAGGGCATTTAGGATATACTTCCCATCTTTCTTTCCTTATCGTGCGACATTGATTCAGCTTGAAGCCTAACCCGTTAAATTTCTTCCACGCATTCGTATCCGCACATGAGCGCTCGGTATCAACTGTGCAATGACGGCTTGTGATTCCATGGTTGAATTGCGAGATGTGATTTTGGCGTGCTGATGATAGGCCAGTCTGGAGGACTTGAGGGTGGGTTTTGACTGTAGCTTGAGCGTAAAGAATTCAATTATGTGAGAACATGATTTTAGGACTTATAGGTACATTAGTGTCCCTATTAGTGGAGTTTGTGATTGGATGACTATGTGGGGAGTATGATGACACTGCGAGATATGTTTAGATTGTTTGAATGTGACGAGAAGAGTTTATTTGAGATGTAGCAAGGACTATGGGGTGTCTGATTTCTATCTTGATTTGGTGTATGGTCTCGAGTTATGGGTGTGTTGAGGGATCTCTCATTTTTTTTAGTTGTGGGGTGAAGTAGATTCTCATCTCTTTTTGATGAATTCGGAATCGAGAAGATTAAGTGATTGCGTAGTAGACGTGACTGTAGAAGGGTATAGAGAGATGTCAGTTTGAGGCAAAGCATGTGGGTTATCTCCTGCGAGGTGTTCTGAGGTTGTGTGATCCCTAAGATGTTTTGTAGAGAGTTCTCTTTTAGCAGTGAAAGATATATATTACAATCTGAGTTTGGATCGCTTGTGGAAGTTGGCTAAACTATCACGGGGATGAACGCAAGATTTGCAGATGATTTGAGGTACTAGATGGTTTGTGTTGCATGAGCGGATGAAGGATTTAGTGGAATCTTACTGTGGTATTATGGTAGTAATGGGGTGTGGTTATTGTAGGTAATCAGATGTTTTATTCCATGGCTTTGAGCCAAGTGGGGGAGTCTGCTATCGACGAGTTGATTGCACGGTTATGTATTGTATTGGTTTCGGTTCGAGGTATACTGGTAAATCAGTTATGACTTGCAGAGGTCGAGATCGAGGATGACTCGGGTAAAGGAATTTCTAGATACAGATTGTAGTACATTCTATGGGTATATGGGAATTATGGAATAATTGAGTGGTTATTCGCAAAAGATGTAGTGTACATGGAGTAGGAAATTGCTCGGTTGCTTAGGAGTGTGGGTTACTCCCTTGGGTGTTCGTGTGCTAATGCGCTACAGTCGTTCGGTCCATTTGGTCGGTTTAATTGAGATTTGAGTAGAGTGGATGACTCTCGAGAATGGTTCTGATGGATTCAAGATTTATATGTAGCGATTTGGAATTTTCAATATTTGTATATGGCTAGAAACTGAGAGTTACATTGGATGGTGTTGAGACTTGTGGCATTTTTGTATACCATTGTGGATTATGCATTTCAGCATCAAGAAGGTGGAGGAAACAGTTTTAGGTTGACATAAGTTCTCCTTAGAGTGGGTGTCACGGTTGTGGTGCTTTGGGGTGCTTAAGAAGGAAGTCATCGTCTTATAGGCCGTAGGGCGTTGTGGTTTTATACTAGGGTCTCTTGTGTGGTGAGTTTTGGTTGAGGATCATGGTATTATGGTGAGGAGAACTAACAATTTGAAGGTAATTCGGAAAGAACTCGGAGAGTTAGGACAACTTGGTAGTAGGTTGGATCAGCACAGTAACAGATATAATTGGTTCTTTAGGTACTTATGATGTGGCTAGTCTCCACAGGTGTTTCATGGCAATGCTCTTGGGTTTTGGCAACCTGCGTGGCTGGTTTGAGTTAGAGAGATTCGGTTCTGATAGCTTGGTTATGTGCAAATGGGTTCAAGGAGTTCTCAATGGTTTTTACCAATGTTCGAGGGGTATGTTTCCTACTGGCATAAGGAGCATGTGATGTATAGTGAATTTCTCCTGGATGAAATCAAATGGAAGGTCCTTGGCTAATTGAGTATGTAGTTGCTTGTGACTCGGAGTGGACTATGAAGTTCTCGTACTTTTCTTATGATGGCATGGTATATGCGGTGTGTTGTATGGAATTGAGACTTACGTGAGCGGGATCACAGTTCTGTTTTGGAAGAGAAGGTCATAAAATTCGTAGGCAGCATGGACGGTTTCAGATGACTAGGTAAATGATATTACTATTTGGTATGGCTTGATGAGAGTATACATTTCAGAAGGGGCAATGTGTTTTGATGTATGGATACTTCACTGGTACTCCGGCTCTCTTCTGGTTGTTCGACTGTTGATATTCAAATTTTTCTATATGGCACGGAATAATTTTAGAAGTATTCTTTGTGGGATGATCGTGTATGAGAGATGTGTTAGACATTCTGGCGGTTGAGTTGGGATCAGATATGGTGATTCGTGTGTTCTATGGATTTGGAGACTGAGAGTTCTCAAGAGCAGATTGTTTCGTGGTTGTGGACTGTGAAGTCATGGCCGAAGCTAGCCAGATGATAGTATGTGTTATGATTCAGACATTGTGGGCTTTCGGGGGGCTATTTATCTATTTGTGGTTGACCAGAGTCGATTTGGGGGTCCATTGGTAGGCCCAATTATAATGTGTATTCTACATCGAGCCAGATTGGTTGGTTCCATACTGCTATTGTTGAGGGATGTGCCATTCGGTTGTTGTTGAGCTTATTCCTATACTAAAATGATCTGTGTGTTACTCTTCTATGCTACGAGGAGTTGTGATTCGTTGGTTATAAGCACACTTGGTGCGATTCTATTTGGGCTTTATAGCGGGATTTGAGCGAGATGAGTAATTGGATATTGCATGGTCGATGGCGTATGGGATATGTTCTTTTGGGTTTTGTGGGGAATTCTGTCATCTGCTTTTTCATGGTTATGGTAATGCACTTTGAGTACTTGATATCAGATTGCGCGTGGTTATTGATTTTGAGCATGAGGGCTGAGGTATTTCATATGGACCAGTGTTTGGATGGGGTCACGCATTGCATCGGAGTTATGTTGAGATATGATCCCTTGTGTTAGATTCGTGTGTTATGGTTCTACCGTGTGTGAAAGGTTCTTAGCATTGCGTTGTGGTGGTACTTGTTGAGCTTGTGGGACAATTCTCTCGCCTGAGTCATTTTTTCCATGATTGAGTATATTTGAAATGTTGCTTATTGGTGCACGGATTGCACGGGTTATGGCTTTAGATTATATTGATGTGTCATGTTACTAGAGTGGTCATGTTGGATGATATGATGTCATTGAACCTAGAATTGATACTATCGTCGGTTTTGGTTTTCAGGTTATTCGGGACTGATTTGGAAGATTGATTCTCAACTAGGGAGCTTTAAATTTGAAAGAGTTGACCAAGTTTGACTTTTTAGCATTTGACCTCGGATTGGAATTTTGATGGTTCTGTTAGCTCCATTGGGTGATGTTGGACTTAGGAGCGCGTTTGGATTGTGATTTGGAGGTCCGTGGTTGAATTTGGCTCGAAATGGCAAAAGTTGAAATTTTGGAAAGTTTGACCGGGAGTGGACTTTTTGATATCGGGATCGGATTCCGATTTCGGAAGTTGGAGCAGGCCCGTAATGTCGAATGTGAATTGTGTGCAAACTTTGACGTCAATCGAAGGTGATTTGATAGGTTTTGGCATCGGTTGTGGAAGTTCAAAGTTCAAAGTTCATAGATTTCGATTTGAGGTGTGATTCGTCATTTTTATGTTGTTATGTGTGTTCTGAGGCCTTGAGTAGGTCCGTATTATGTTATGGAACTTGTTGATATATTCGGACGTGTTCCCGAGTGGCTCGGATGAAGTTCTGGTGTGATCGCAGCTGCGGCTGGTTTGCGAAGGTGCGATGGCCGCAGAAGCGACAAAGGCATCGTAGATGCGAGATGAGTGCTGGATGAGGAGGGCCGCAGAAGCGCAAAAAAGGGCACAGGTGTGGATGCGCAGGTGCGTCGAGTGAAAGAGCAGGTGCGAGTGGAAGAGCAGATGTGGAGTTTGTTACCGTAGGTGCGGGGGTTGCTGGGCAAGGCCATTTTTCGCAGATGCAAAGTTTTTCCGCAAAACCGGTGGTCGCAGGTGCGACGAGTTGTCCGCAAATGCGGAATTGCTGGGCAGAAGCTATATTATCGAGGGTTTTAGTTCTTTCTGCATTTTGGGAGCTATGGAGCTCAGATTGAGGCGATTCTTGAGGTAAGTTTTGCCATATGAACTGGGATAAGTGTTCTTTACTCGGTTCTGGTTATTTTTCCTTAATCTATCTTCGTTTTTGGTAATTGGATTGTGAATTTTAAAGAGGAAATTAGGTGTTTTGGCCTAAAGTTTTGTAATGTGAAATTTGGAGTTTTGAACATCGAATTGGAGTCGGATGTGAGGGAAACTAGTATGGTTGGACTCGTAATTGAATGGGTTGTTAAATTTTTTGTAAATTTTGTCAGGTTCCGAGGTGTAGGCCCGGGTTGGGCTTTTGGCCGGTTTTGGGCTTTTTATTCAAGATTTGATCTTTTTCAATCGGGATTGGTTCCTTTAGCATTGTTTGATGTACTTGAGTTTTTTTGGGTTAGTTTTGAGCCATTCGGAGGTCGCTACGCGCGTGATGGCATATTTGGATCATCGCTTGGCTTGCTCGACATTGGTATTGGCTTGTTCGAGGTAAGTAACTCTTCTAATCTTGGACCTGAGGGTATAAACCCTGAATATACGTGTTATGTGTTAGATTTTGAGGTGACGCACATGCTAGGTGACGGACGTGTGGGCGTGCACCGTGTGAACTGTGATTTTCGTTATTTCTGTGGCACTGTGTAGTTACCTGAATTTGTCTAAAATCATGAAATCTCTACGTACTAGAGTTATCGAGCTGTGATTATGTTAGCAACCATGTCTAGGCTATATGCTTATCCTGTTGGGACCCACTGAGGTCATATTTGTTGTTGAGTAATCTGCTTTTATTGCATTACATACTCAGTCATACGCATTCACATGCATATCATATCTGAGTCTGTGTTGTTATTTATTGATGCATCATATCATTATTTTTGGGCTGGTATCATGACATTGTGAGCCTGAGAGACTGGAGAGATTGATGACTGAGTGAGGCCGAGGGCCTGATTGTGAGGATGAGTATGGGATCGGGCTGCACACCGCAGCGGGTCAGATTGGCTTACTATAGCACGTGAGTTGTCCGTGTGATTCTATATATTGATATTATGGCACGTGAGTTGTCCGTGCAACACGTGAGTTATCCGTTCGGATTATGGCACTTCGGCTATTGGAGCCCCTCCGGAGTCTGCACACCCTATAGTGAGCGCTGGTACCTACTGAGTGCGAGTGCCGAGTGTCGAGTGCTGAGTGACTGAGAGGACGGAGTGAATTGATATCTGGGAGTATGCATATGATCTTTATCACTTATTTGCATCGCATTTGGCATCCACACTTGACATACAGGAATAGAGATGCATTTTCCCCAAGTTGTATAGTATCATGTCATTTATGACTTCTCATACATTTTTACATATGGGCATAGAGAGGTATCTTACACTTGCTATCTAAAAGGAAAATAGAATATCTTATTTATTGTTGAAAGGATTTTTGTTAAAGATCACAGTTTTCAAACTTACTCGTATTTTGGCTTTTTCGGTAAAAGATTTGGATTTTCACCGAGATACTTGAAAAGAAATGCCTATTTTATTTTTCTGGAACTGTGAACAAACTAAGCCTTTTATTTTTGAGATACTCGTTTTGTACTTGTTCGATGCTGTTATGAACTGTTGTGGAACATTGGTATTCGACCCAACCTTGTGTTAGCTCATCACTACTTTCAACCTAAGGTTAGGTTTGTTACTTACTGAGTACATGGGGTCGGTTGTACTCATACTACACTTCTGCACCTTGCGTTCAAATAGACGATGTTTTTATTTCATTTCAGCTGTGTAAATTCTATTCTTAGAAGCTCATGATTTGTACTACCAGTCCTTGGAAAATGTACAAAATTCAGTAAATTACTATCATTTATTTGTCTTGTTAATATCATTGAAATTGGATAGTTACTAATTGGCTTACCTAGCGGGTTGGGTTAGGTGCCATCATGACTAGTGGATTTGGGGTCGTGACAATTTTGATACGAGTCTAACCATGAATCATCCAATCCTGACCTCAAATCGGTATTCAAATCATCAATTTATGTTTTAGAAATGTTTTTACTAAACTTCTCAATTCTTTCAATGCAAATCATCAATCAAACACTAAAGTCGAGGTTGGAATCATGAAATATAAATAAATCCGAGTAAAAAATACTTACCCCAATCCAAATCATGAAAATTTCCTCCAAGATCACCCAAAACCGAGTTCTCTGACTCAAAATGTGATGAAATAACTAAATCCCTCGAAAGAGAGTACTTAAATAATTCTGCCCAGTTAAACACATTGTGATCGCGGAAAAGCCATCGCGGGCACAAAGAAAAAATCAGCACTTCCCCAAAAATGCAAAATGCGAATGCGACCACAGGGGTACGAACGCGATGCACCAACCACCCAAGCTTATGCGAATGCGAGCACAATCCGCGAACACGAAGACCAAAGCCTCTTGGTCTCCCCAACATGACCTACCACTACGCGATCGTGACCAGCCAATGCGAACGCGATGAGTTAGGACTGCATACATCCGCGATCGTGACACAAGCAATGTGAACGCAATTAAGAAAAGCTGACAGTCATTAAACACACTACGCAATCGCGACCACACCTTCGCAGTTGCTAAGAACACCTGAAGCATAAGAAAAACTAGCAATCCAAACATGAGTGAAAATGATGCGAAACGCATCCTAGACACACCTCGAGGCTCCCGGGACCCCATCCAATCGCATCAACCAGTCCCAAAATATAACGCGTACCTACTCGAGGCCTCAAATCACACCAAACAACATCAAAACTATGAATCACACCTCAATTCAAGCCTAATGAACTAATGAACTTTCAACTTCTAAAACTCACGCCGAACCATATCAAATCAACTCGAAATGACACAATGAACCTATTCCTACTCTTGAAACCACGATCCAAACCCGATATCAACAAAGTCAAACCATGGACAAACTTTGGAAGATTTTAAACTTTCAAGTTGCCAACTTCCGGCAAAACAAGCAAATTCAACCTAGGAACCTCCGAATCCAAATCCGGGCATACGCCTCAGTCCAAGATCACCATCAAGACCTAACAAAATCGTCAAAACTCCGATCCGAGATCAAACACACAAAAGTCAAACATAGTCAACTCTTCCAACTTAAAGCTTCTAAAATGAGAATCATTCTTCCAAATAAATCCTGAACTGCTCGAAAATCGAAACCAACCATACACGCAAGTCCTAATACATAATATAAAGTTACTCAAGATCTTAAACCACCGAACTGAATACAAATGCTCAAAACGACAGGTCAGGTCGTTATAAATAGCTTATGTTTACTACAATTAAATATAGTTTTTATATTTCTTTGTTAAAATAGTGATTTTATATATTTATGCCTTGATTTTCTATATTATACTATTTAATTTCATAAAATAGTTATTTTTATATATTTATTTAATATTTTTAAAAATTACTTTTACATAAGTGCATGCATTTTAAAATCAGCCCAATATGGGGGCTAAATTTCTGACCAAATTTGGTCCAAATGATCAATCCCAATCCACTCAGGCCCAAGACCAGGCGACCCAGACCCCATTACTCATTTGAGACACGTTTGACCGACCCTATTGCCCCTTTTAATTACAACCATATATCCAAATTTGATCCAATGATCCTGATCTCCACCCCCATCCATAATATATAAACCCCGTCCCAAAACTTAATGACAGTTTCCCTCACCTGTCGCCTCTGAATCATCTCTGTTTTCTTAATAATCTTGGTCAATTAAGGATGATCTTACCATATTGAACCTTTTATCTTGGTACCGTGCTAATTATGGTAATTTAGGTGCATTTTAGAAGGCGAATCTTCGAATTGAAGAAGAAAAAAATCTTCCTTTTAATTTAATATCGATTTGCAATTGATGAAGGACATACTGTTTCTTTTCCAAAAAAGAAACTCTTATTTCATTTTGATTTCATAATTGTGCATATCTTTAGTTTCGTTCTATAATTAAGGTTTTGATATCGAACTCCCCTAATCTTTTATTGCTTGGAATTGATTCCTTTTTCTTAAGAGATTACTTGTTTGCATGCTATAAATCCCTCTCATCTTTCCCTTTAAAAGCCATACATCGGTCGCAGACCTTTCTCACTCTCATGCTTACAACTTTTTGCACTCGATTACCAGTCTCTTTAATTTAGAGGCCTATTACTGGTGTTTAAGTTTCTGTGTCTCGTCGCCACTCGTTGCTATTCTTGGCCAGCTGAAAGCAGAGGCCATCCGATAATTATCTATTGACATCTTCTGGAACAAGTGAACTTGCTTGAAATCCCTTCCTTCTTTCCCTTTAAAAGCTAGACATCGGTCGCATACTTCTCTCACTCTCATAAGGGCATTTTGATTATTGAGCCATCTGTGTCTTAACACTTAAGTGAACTTCTTTGCCATTCATCTTCCTTTATTCGTCTGAAATCTATGTTAAACTCCTAAACATAGCTATAATAGTCTCTGTTTTGAATCTTAGTTGTTCCACATTTGTTATGACTCTGAAAAGCTATGCATACTTTGTTTGAGTAACATGTCTGTGAGACTTCTATGTATGAGTGTTGTTGTCCTAGATATTTCTAGTTAAAGATTTCCCACGTGGTTCAGCGTGCAACTTTTTGTTATTGTGATTCATCTGCGATATGATATCTTGATTAAGTTTTGTCATATTATCTCGTAATAAAATAGAAAGCATGACTAAAGGATTCTGTCTCTATTTAATTAAGTATGCAATAACGATCTCCCTTATGTGTTTTGCCATTATGTTAATGTTGATTCCTTGTTTTGCCTTCCCCTTTGCTGAATCCGACTGGTTTTAAAGAGGCAGGTTATACTGATATAAGTTCTGGTATATGGATCCTTTGTGTTTGAGTTAATTTTACATTAGAAACCATATCTTAGGACTTTGTTTGACTAGGTGAATTTCTTCTTATGTGTACTTTCCTTGGTGCATTAACACATGTTCTTAGGGTTCATATTGCTTGATGTTTGAGACCATAGCTATAGGGACTTGCTCTTATCTTGGTTTAGTTCTATGGAATTCAATGAAAGTACATGTGTGTATTGCCTTAACATATTGGTTTAACATGAGCCTAGATGTTCTTCCTCCCTCCCTATTAACCTGACCTATAGGATTGTTTGACATGCCCTCATTCATTTGAAGTTCTGCTCTATTAATTCTTTAGACTCTGCTCATGGAGAAATTTGTGCATTTCTTGTTTGATCTCCTTTCAAAATTCATGACATTGCTCGTAGATAATTGTTTACCCGAAAAATTGGATAGAGTTAAATTTGTATATGGTCCTAAGGATATGTGATATAACTTTATACAAATCATAGTGTGAAATAGAAATATATGTATTCTTGACAAATGGAATGAAATATAAGGCAGAGAAAAAAGAAATATTGATGAACAAGGCAAAGAAAATGAGCCTAAAAGTGTTAATCTTTCCAAAGTTGTCTTTTTTGTAGTCCCCTTATGCTTACAAGGATTCCCCTTTTTATAGTAGAGGGATCCTACTTTATCTATTATAAAAAATATATAATGGAGAACCCATGATGAATTGTCTTTTTCTCGATTCCCGCCAAGATTCTCTCCCCTAGTGTTGTCGCAACGGCTCTTGTCTGTAAGCTCGATATTGGCTCGAGCTTGGTATTGGATCGAGCCCTCGGCCTTGGTTCGAGCTCGATTCATACTTGGAGTCTCGATATTCGGGGTGAATGTTGGCCGGTCTATGCATCTTCGATAATCTTTGTTTTGATTCGTAGTTCGATTTGGATATGAGCTCGATAATGATACCGATCTTGTCATTGATCGGTCTTAGAGCTTGAAGCTTGACGTCTTTACTTCGGACCTCGACCTGTCATCATGTAGATACCCTCTAATCGAAGTATTACAATCTCGACCAGTCCGTACGACTGACTTAATCGATTTTGACTGTATACAGATAGTTCCCTCATTTCTCGGAAAAGATATAATGAGAAACGATATGATATTCCATCAGTATGGTTAGACGTACACTGATGTGTGCAACGAGTTCGATCGTGACGTGTGAGATAGTCGTCCCGTCGGTTCCATTTACCGAGGCATTTAATGCATGTCAGGCAACGGTCGGCCATTACCGAGATTTAATCGCCACCGCTTAACCTATAAATATCCCATTTGTCTACCATTAATCACCTTTACATTCTCTGATCAAAATTTTCTAAGCATCTTCCCATATTTTCTGAATTCGTTTGTGTGAAATTTTCATTCTGTGTTTTTCACTACAAAAAATATTCCTTTGAAACATCATACCCCTCTTTTATTCCTTTCTTCTAAGTTCGAGTAAAATGGTGAAAACATCAAAGACCGTTCCTCAAAAAGGAGAGGCCTCTGCTTCGCAGCCTGCCGCCGATAAAACACCGACGGCGCCACGGCCAGAGGAGTTTGTTCCCAAAACATTCCTTCTTACCTCTGATTTCTAACTCGACAAAGACACGCTAGTTCTCGGTCGATGCGAACCAGTATCGAGATATTTATGCTCGATAACCAAAAAGAAACTCTAACAGTTGAAGGCAGATTGTAACTGGGGCAATAAGGAAGTGGTGATCTCGACTTCTGATGACGATATTACCACCCATGTGGAAGGGTTCTTAAGTGTGTATACCTACCCATTTATGCTAGGATATCTCGACCCTGTTATCGTCGACTTTGGTCAGCAATACCAAATAACGCTAGGCCAAATTCATCCTTCCTTTTGGCGGATCATTATTCTGATCCGTTTCTTTGCAAACATGATCGAGGGGATTACTTTCACCCTCGATCATCTTATTAGACTATATAGTCCCCTCCTCTTTTGAGGAGGTTTGATAAAACTACAACACCGTGCTACCAAGGTATTGTTCTCGAGTATAGACGAGGATAAGGATCTAGGTTGGATGGGCAGGTTTGTTCGAGTCAAGACTTCAAACCTGATCCCTGCCAAAAAGATGTCGTTCCCCGGAGAATGGAATATGAATCGTGAGTGTACTTTATTGTTTTATTCCCTATTTCCTTATTTCTTTGTTGTTTTCTTGCCGATATCACTTTTGTGATGCAACGGTTCCTTGGATGCCTGACGCCATTACCGACCTTAAGAGCTGGGTACTGGCTCTAGCTTCGAACTCCTCGTATGCCGAACGTTCGTGGCATGACCTGGCAAAGGGCCGATGGGAGGCGATAAAGCATGGTAAGCCTATCTTTCATGTTTTGGGAGTTCGAACGAAACATTCTCCTTATACTTGACCAATTTATTCGTGTGTAGGCCTACGCAGAGACGCAGTTTTGAGGCCCTTGCCCAGCTAGGAGGAGACCTCGATCCCAACTTCCAAACCTCCGAAGGGAAATAAGAGAAAAAGGGCCTCTACTTCCGAGAATCCATAACCGAAGGCAAGGTCGACTCGTAAGTCAAAGAAGAATACCATCCCTTTGACCCTAGAGTCGGTTCAGTGCCTAAGAGATGAAGATGAGGAAGAGGAAAATGAGGAGTTCGTGCTGAATGCCCGAACAAAGAAAACCACTGATGCTCCACAGGCAGGTGGATCGATTGTGGTTTATACAACCCCGGCTCAAATCGAGGGTATATCGGAGAAGGATTCGGGTAGAGTTCCTGAGTCATTGCAGATCGAGGATATTTTCAATCGAAGCCAACGGATTAGGGATATATCTGAAGGGGCTGTTCCCGAATCTCTTCAAACCGAAGGGAACGCCCCAAGTGACTCACCTGGGGCAGCAGCAATCGAAGACTCGCCCACCTTTCCTACTTTTTCTGAAGGGGCGATTTGGGAAGCCCAAGCTTTGGGGGCCCTTAAACTAGACGGGCCTCATGAGGGAGATGATCCCTTCTGTGGTCTTTTTACCAGCATCGAGGATGTTGCCGGTAGCAGCGAGGCAACAGATTGTGTCCATGGAGTGCGGCACGCTTTGAATCAGGTAAACCTTAATTTATGTTTTTAGTGTTCTCTCTCAAGACTATTGTTTTTTTCACTTTGTTGCTTCTCCCCTCGTAGGTTGTGGCAGCTTATCAAGAAGCATGTTCTCGATCCCGAGCTGAGCTGCATCGATATGAGGTCGATCTCCAATAGGTTACGGTGGAGATGAATGTCCTTAAACTTCTCTTAGGGAAAAAAGGAGAGGAAATCAAGGATCTCCGAGCTGAGTTGACTAAAGCTCACCGAGATCAGACCGATCTATCCGAGCAGGTAATGATACTATTTAAATCCCATGGGCTTGATACTAGAACGATAGCTAATCTTTCAGTCTCACAGCTACAACAGAAGCTTGAGTTGATCGGGAAACTCCGCGAGGAGGTTAATAAGGTAAAGGCAGAGTCCTTAAAATAAAAAGAAAATATAGACTGCCTTGCTGCAGAGAGAGAGACTGCTCGGGCCCAGTTGTCATCGACCAAAAGTCAACTTCAGAGCTTGAAGGAGAAAAATGTGGCTCAAAAGAGGGAAAAGGAGGAGCTCGAGGCTCGGTTTCCCTCTGAACTCGCCGAGGCTGAAAAAACAAAGGCCGATGCAGACAAAATAGTGGCTATTTATCGGGTTGATGCTGAAGCCGCTCAGTTCCATGTGCGAGAGGTTGCCAAAACCGCTCGAACTCGAGCACATTGGGTCACCGAATTTGCCAAATGCCAAACTCAAAGGGAAACCCTCGAGAAGATCCAGGCTCGGGGCTTTGATCTTTCTGAAGAGATAACAAAGGCAAGAGAGCTTGAAGCTGAAGCTGGGGCCTTGGCCTTTGATGATGATGACAACGATGATGACGACGATGATGATGATGACGGGAGCAAATGCAGGTCTCAGAGTGGGAGGAGCCCGATGTAGAAAATACTACTTCCATAGATGATTAGGTTCCTTTGTAAGACCTTGATCGATCGTTTTGTAAAATTATTGTGTATATAAAGTCTTTTCCTTTTCCCAACTTGTCTCTATTCCCATTCTTCTGCTTAGTGAGGATTTTGTTTACTTGCGTTTTATGAAAATGTTAAGCCCTTAGGCTTCTTGCAATTTGCTTGAACTCGAAGTAGCATAGCCTTTAGGTTTAATAGTCGAGTGAGTGATTGATCGAACTCAAAGTATTTGTAGCCTGTAGGATTTTTATGGTCGAGTGATTTGCTCAAACTCGAAGTAAGATAGTCCTTAGGCTTAATAATTGAGTGAGTGACTGTTTCAAACTCGAACTCAAAGTATCGTAGCCCGTAGGCTTTTTATGATCGAGTGAGTGATTGCTCGAACTCGAAGTAAGATAGCCCTTAGGCTTAATAATTGAGTGAGTGACTTTTTATGATCGAGTGAGTGATTGCTTAAACTCGAAGTAATATAGCCCTTAGGCTTAATAATTGAGGAAGTGATTGCTTTGAAATCGAACTCAAAGTATTGTAGCCCGTGGGCGTTTTATGATCGAGTGAGCGATTGCTCGAACTCGAAGTAAGATAGCCCTTAGGCTTAATAATTGAGTGAGTGACTGTTTCGAACTCGAACTCAAAGTATCATAGCCCGTAGGCTTTTTATGCTCGAGTGATTGATTGCTCGAACTCGAAGTAAGATAGCCCTTAGGCTTAATAATTGAGTGAGTGACTGTTTCGAACTCGAACTCAAAGTATCATAGCCCGTAGGCTTTTTATGCTCGAGTGATTGATTGCTCGAACTCGAAGTAAGATAGCCCTTAGGCTTAATAATTGAGTGAGTGATTGCTTCGAACTCGAATTCAAAGTATCGTAGCCCATACGCTTTTTATGATTGAGTGAGTGATTACTCAAACTCGAAGTAATATAGCCCTTAGGCTTAATAATTGAGTAAGTGATTGCTTCAAACTCGAACGCAAAGTATCGTAGCCCGTAGGCTTTTTATGATCGCTCGTATCAAAATTCTTTTGATGGTGGTTGGCCTTTAAGCCTGTTTGAATCATGAAGTAGGAATATCTTTTCAAAGTGTGAGATGTCTAAAAAGAAGAGGTTTTCCTTTATAAGTCATTATACATGTGTTTGTATCTTGTGCCAGGGTTCGAGCAAAACTACGTGGGCATGGTTCGTTTTGACCATTTGGCCCTTACACCTTTCTCTATCGAGACCCTGTCCGACCTGAATTTGATATGAAACAACTTTCTTATGCCGAACTTGATTTATTCGATGGTAGCCCCCCATTATTCGAGGTTGATTATGAAGGAGCCTCAGATAATATTGATTTGCCCTTATGTAGCACATATTTGTTGCCTCGTTAAAAACCTTACCGGAAAACCCATTTGGGATAAAAGCCGAATTAAGGGAAAAAAGAGTACAACACGTGCTTTGAAACCAGAGGTCTTGATGTTTTTTGACGAATTCCTACAATGAGTTAGTGTCGAATATATGTATATAGACGATACAGAGGAGAAAATCATACCTTAACAATAATATCATTTGAGAAGNTCCCATTCTTCTGCTTAGTGAGGATTTTGTTTACTTGCGTTTTATGAAAATGTTAAGCCCTTAGGCTTCTTGCAATTTGCTTGAACTCGAAGTAGCATAGCCTTTAGGTTTAATAGTCGAGTGAGTGATTGATCGAACTCAAAGTATTTGTAGCCTGTAGGATTTTTATGGTCGAGTGATTTGCTCAAACTCGAAGTAAGATAGTCCTTAGGCTTAATAATTGAGTGAGTGACTGTTTCAAACTCGAACTCAAAGTATCGTAGCCCGTAGGCTTTTTATGATCGAGTGAGTGATTGCTCGAACTCGAAGTAAGATAGCCCTTAGGCTTAATAATTGAGTGAGTGACTTTTTATGATCGAGTGAGTGATTGCTTAAACTCGAAGTAATATAGCCCTTAGGCTTAATAATTGAGGAAGTGATTGCTTTGAAATCGAACTCAAAGTATTGTAGCCCGTGGGCGTTTTATGATCGAGTGAGCGATTGCTCGAACTCGAAGTAAGATAGCCCTTAGGCTTAATAATTGAGTGAGTGACTGTTTCGAACTCGAACTCAAAGTATCATAGCCCGTAGGCTTTTTATGCTCGAGTGATTGATTGCTCGAACTCGAAGTAAGATAGCCCTTAGGCTTAATAATTGAGTGAGTGATTGCTTCGAACTCGAATTCAAAGTATCGTAGCCCATACGCTTTTTATGATTGAGTGAGTGATTACTCAAACTCGAAGTAATATAGCCCTTAGGCTTAATAATTGAGTAAGTGATTGCTTCAAACTCGAACGCAAAGTATCGTAGCCCGTAGGCTTTTTATGATCGCTCGTATCAAAATTCTTTTGATGGTGGTTGGCCTTTAAGCCTGTTTGAATCATGAAGTAGGAATATCTTTTCAAAGTGTGAGATGTCTAAAAAGAAGAGGTTTTCCTTTATAAGTCATTATACATGTGTTTGTATCTTGTGCCAGGGTTCGAGCAAAACTACGTGGGCATGGTTCGTTTTGACCATTTGGCCCTTACACCTTTCTCTATCGAGACCCTGTCCGACCTGAATTTGATATGAAACAACTTTCTTATGCCGAACTTGATTTATTCGATGGTAGCCCCCCATTATTCGAGGTTGATTATGAAGGAGCCTCAGATAATATTGATTTGCCCTTATGTAGCACATATTTGTTGCCTCGTTAAAAACCTTACCGGAAAACCCATTTGGGATAAAAGCCGAATTAAGGGAAAAAAGAGTACAACACGTGCTTTGAAACCAGAGGTCTTGATGTTTTTTGACGAATTCCTACAATGAGTTAGTGTCGAATATATGTATATAGACGATACAGAGGAGAAAATCATACCTTAACAATAATATCATTTGAGAAGCGATATGTTCCAATTGTTTGGTAATGATTTTCCATCCATTGTTCCAAGTTTATAAGACCCTTTCCCGACTATATCGAGGACTTTATAGGGTCCTTCCCAATTTGGGCTGAGCTTCCCTTTATTAGGATCTCGAGTGTTGATGGTGACCTTCCTTAGGACTAAGTCCCCGGCCTTGAAATGGCAGAGATTGGTTCTTCTATTGTAGAACCTTTCGATTCGTTGTTTTTCTGCAGCCATTCGAACCAGTGCCGCTTCTCGTTTTTCATCTAATAATTCGAGGATAGTATTCATAGCCTCGCAGTTCGACTCTTTCGATGTATGTCAGAACCTTGTGCTAGGTTCCCCGACTTCGACCGGAATTAAAGCTTCGGAGCCATACACTAAGGAAAACGGAGTCGCTCCCATACTGGATTTAGATGTTGTCCAATATGCCTAAAGGAGTTCGGGCAACATTTCTCTCCACTTTGCTTTAGCTTCGTTCAATCTTTTCTTCATGTTTTGGATGATAGTCTTGTTCGTTGATTTGCCCTGTCCGTTTCCACTAAGATGATATAGTGTTGACAGTATCCTTTTTATTTTATGATCTTCGAGAGATTTTGTTACTTTACCGCCGATAAATTGCTTACCATTGTCACATGTTATTTTTGCTGGTATCCCATATTGACACACGATGTGATCCCAGATGAAATCTATAACCTCTATCTCTCTTACCTTTTCAAACCTGTGCCTCAACCCATTTAGAGAAATAGTCAGTCATAAACAAAATGAATTTAGCTTTACATGGGGCCGATGGTAGAGGGCTGACGATATCCATTCCCCATTTCATGAATGGCCATAGAGAAATGACTGAATGAAGCTGCTCTCCGGGTTGATGGATCACTGGTGCAAACCTTTGAAATTTATCGCATTTTCGAACGTACTCCTTAGTGTCCTTTTCCATACTATCCCAGTAGTATCATGCTCTGATGATTTTGCGAATTAGTGGTTCGGCGCCGGAGTGGTTTCCATAAGTTCCTTCATGGACCTCTCGTAAAATATAATCGGTGTCTCATGGTCACAAGCACACTGCCAGTGGTTCGTCGAACGTCCTTCTGTATTATGTTCTATCTTCAACCAACGTGAATCGAGCAGACTTGGTTCGTAGAACCCTCGATTCTTTAGAGTTCGATGGGAGTTTTCCGTTCTTTAAGTATTCGATATACTTATTCCTCCAATCCCAGGTTAAGCTCTTGGAATTTATCTCGGCATGCCCCTTCTCGATTATAGATCTCGAGAGTTGAACGACAGTCCCCGAGTCGATCTTATCTTCTTCGACCAACGACCCTAGATTTGCGAGTGCGTCGGCCTCACTGTTTTGTTCTCGAGGCACATGTTGTTGGGTCCATTCTTTGAAACGGTGTAGAGTTACCTGTAGTTTCTCCAAATATCTCTGCATCATATCTGCTCAAACTTCAAAAGTTTTGTTCACTTGGTTCACCACTAGCAAAGAGTCACATTTGCCTTCAATGACTTCTGCTCCCAAGCTTTTAGCTAGCTCAAGACTTGCAATCATGGCCTCATACTCGGCCTCATTGTTAGTTGATCTAGTGGTTTTGATGGATTGCCTAATAATTCCACTCGTGGGAGGTTTATTACGATGCCAAGCCCGGATCCCTTCACATTTGAAGCACCATCTGTGTAGAGGGTCCAAACCCTCGACGATGTACCCAATTTTAACAAGACTTCCTTTTCAACTTCGGGTACGAGGGTTGGCGTGAAATCGGCCACGAAGTCTGCTAACATTTGGGACTTGATGGCCGTTCGAGGCTGATATTTAATATCGTACCCACTAAGTTCGACGGCCCATTTGGCCAATCAGCCCAATAGTTCGGGCTTGTGCAAAATGTTTCGAAGTGAGTAAGTGGTTAAAACGCATACGAGGTGGCATTGAAAGTATTGTCTTAACTTTCTAGAGGTTCTTATTAGCGCAAGCGCCAATTTCTCTAAGTGTGGGTATGTAGTCTTTTCCTCTCCTAAGGTCTGACTTACATAATAAACAGGAAACTATGTACCTTGCTCTTCTCGAACTAGGACACCACTTACCGTGATTGTCGATACCGCCAAGTATAAGTAAAGCTTCTCATCTGTCTTCGGAGTGTGAAGTAGTGGTGGGCTCGATAGGTGTCGCTTCAGTTGTTCTAGTGCATGTTGGCATTCCGGGGTCCGGGTGAAATTGTTCTTCTTTTTGAGTAGAGTGAAGAATTTGTGGCTTCGATCTGACGACCTTGAGATGAATCGGCCTAAGGCAGCTATCCGTCCGGTTAGCCTTTTTACTGCTTTCACACTATCCACGACGGTGATGTCTTCGATGGCCTTGATTTTGTTGGTGTTGATCTCGATCCCCCGATCCGATACCATGAAGCCGAGGAACTTGCCCAATCCAACCCCAAAAGCACATTTCTCGGGGTTGAGCTTTATGTTGTATTTCATTAAAATTTTGAATGTTTCCTGCAAATGAGTCAAATGGTCCTCTGCGCGCAGGGACTTAACTAGCATGTCATCAATGTAAACTTCCATCGATTTACCTATTTGTTCTTCGAACATTTTATTCACTGGGCGTTGGTAAGTAGCTCCTACGTTTGTTTATCCCGAATGGCATTACATTATAACAATAGGTTCCATGCTTAGTGACAAATGAAGTTTTTTCTTGGTCCTCTTGGTTCATGCGAATTTGATTGTACCCGGAATAGGCATCGAGAAAAGTGAGGATCTCGTGGCCGGTTGTGGCATCGATCAAGCGATCGATGCTAGGCAGTGGAAAAGAATCTTTGGGGCATGCTTTGTTTAGATCTTTATAATCTACACACATTCTAAGTTTGTTCCCTTTTTTGGGGACTACAACAACATTGGCTAACCATTCGGGATATTGTACTTCGCGAATTGACCCTATTTTGAGAAGTTTAGTTACCTTGTCTTTTACAAATGCGTGTTTTACCTCGGACTGAGGTCTTCTTTTTTCTTCACCGGTTTGAACCTAGGGTCCAAGCTCAGTTGGTGCGTTGTTATCGATTGTGGGATCCCTACCATGTCTAAATGGGACCAAGCAAAACAATCTATGTTATCAATAAGAAATCGAATAAGTTTTTTCCTGAGTTCGGGAGTCAACCCCGTTCCCAGGTATACCTTTCTCTCGGGCAGATGTTCGATTAATATAACATGCTCCAGCTCTTCGATCGTTGACTTGGTGGCATTGTTGTCTTCGGGGACGATGAGAGCTCGAGGTGTCGGAAAGTCTTCCTCGCCATCTTCTATTTCCTACTTCACCGATTCGGTCGAGACTGGTGGGTGTGATTTCTATTTGGTTTCTCGCCTATCTTTTGTGCTTGACCTTTCTGAGGCCTATAATGTTGATATCGGTGTTATCTCATCGACCGCAAACATTTCCTTCGCATCATGTTGCACCTCGTATACTGTTTTCATGCCGTCCGACGTAGGGAATTTCATCACGTGGTGGAGAGTCGAAGGCACTACCCTTATATTGAGGATCCATGGTCTTCCGAGTAGGTCATTGTACCTCATGTCGCCTTTGATTACGTGGTACTTGTCATTTTCGATGGTTCCAGCCACATTTACGGGCAGAATAGTTTCCCCTTTAGTTGTTTCAATGGCCATATTGAAGCCGTTTAAGACCCGAGTTGCGGGCACAACTTGATTCTGCAAACCGAGCTGCTCCACTACCCAAGATCGGATGATATTCGCAGAGCTACCTGGATCAAATAAGACACGCTTAACTTGAACTTTATCTAATAGGATAGAAATTACCAGAGCGTCGTTTTGAGGTTGAGAGATGCCCTCGACTTCTTCAATTCCGAATGATAAAGTGCCCTCGGATACATAACCTCAAGTTCGTGTTTCCCCTGTGGCCAATATCTTGCCGCATTTGAGCACGGGTCCCTGTGGAGTATCGACTCCACCGATGATCATATGAATGATATGCAGAGGTTCCTCTTATTTATCTTTTTTGCTGGCGTCCCTTTATCTGAAGTGATTCTTGGCTCGGTCATTGAGGAACTCTCGAAGGTGGGCCTCATTGAATAGACGGGCTACCTCTTCTTTTAATTGTCTGCAATCCTCAGTCCTGTGGCCATGTGTACCATGATACTTGCACATCGAATTCGGGTTCCTTTGGGAAGGGTCAGTTTGCATGGGTCTGGGCCACCTAGTATCTTTGATTCTTCCGATCGCCGATACAATGCCCAATGCGTCGACGCTGAAATTATATTCTACTTTCGAGAATCCAAAACCGAAGGCAAGGTCGACTTTCGAGAATCCAAAACCGAAGGCAAGGTCGACTCATAAGTCGAAGAAGAATACCATCCCTTTGACCCCAGAGTCGGTTCATTGCCTAAGAGATGAAGATGAGGAAGAGGAAAATGAGGAGTTCGTGCTGAAGGCCCGAACAAAGAAAACCACCGATGCTCCTCAGGCAGGTGGATCGATGGTGGTTTATACAGCCCCGACTCAAACTGAGGGTATATCGGAGAAGGATTCGGGCAGAGTTCCTGAGTCATTCCAGATCGAGGATATTTTAAATCGAAGCCAATGGATTGGGGATATATCTTAAGGGTATGTTCCCGAATCTCTTCAAACCAAAAGGAACGCCCCAAGCGACTCACCTAGGGTAGCAGCAATCGAAGACTCGCCCATCTTTCCTACCTTTTCTGAAGGGGCGATTCGGGAAGCCCAAGCTTTGGGGGCCCTCGAACTAGACAGGCCTCATAAGGGGAACGATCCCTTCTGTGGTCTTTTTACCAGCATCGAGGAAGTTGCCCGTAGCAGCGAGGCATCAGATGTTTTTCCATGGAGTGCGGCAAGCTTTGAATCAGGTAAACCTTAATTTATTTTGTTAGTGTTATCTCTAATGTCTATTTTTCTTTTTTCACTTTGTTTCTTCTCTCCTCGTAGGCTGCGGCAGCTTATCGAGAAGCATGTTCTCGATCCCGAGCTGAGTTGCATCAATATAAGGTCGATCTCCAACGGGTTATGGAGGAGAAGAATGTCCTTAAACTCCTCTTAGGGCAAAAAGGAGAGAAAATCATGGATCTCCGAACTGAGTTGACTAAAGATCACCGAGATCAGACCGATCTATCCGAGCAGGTAATGATACTATTACNCGGTCATTGAGGAACTCTTGAAGGTGGGCCTCATTGAATAGACGGGCTACCTCTTCTTTTAATTGTCTGCAATCCTCAGTCCTGTGGCCATGTGTACCATGATACTTGCACATCGAATTCGGGTTCCTTTGGGAAGGGTCAGTTTGCATGGGTCTGGGCCACCTAGTATCTTTGATTCTTCCGATCGCCGATACAATGCCCAATGCGTCGACGCTGAAATTATATTCTACTTTCGAGAATCCAAAACCGAAGGCAAGGTCGACTTTCGAGAATCCAAAACCGAAGGCAAGGTCGACTCATAAGTCGAAGAAGAATACCATCCCTTTGACCCCAGAGTCGGTTCATTGCCTAAGAGATGAAGATGAGGAAGAGGAAAATGAGGAGTTCGTGCTGAAGGCCCGAACAAAGAAAACCACCGATGCTCCTCAGGCAGGTGGATCGATGGTGGTTTATACAGCCCCGACTCAAACTGAGGGTATATCGGAGAAGGATTCGGGCAGAGTTCCTGAGTCATTCCAGATCGAGGATATTTTAAATCGAAGCCAATGGATTGGGGATATATCTTAAGGGTATGTTCCCGAATCTCTTCAAACCAAAAGGAACGCCCCAAGCGACTCACCTAGGGTAGCAGCAATCGAAGACTCGCCCATCTTTCCTACCTTTTCTGAAGGGGCGATTCGGGAAGCCCAAGCTTTGGGGGCCCTCGAACTAGACAGGCCTCATAAGGGGAACGATCCCTTCTGTGGTCTTTTTACCAGCATCGAGGAAGTTGCCCGTAGCAGCGAGGCATCAGATGTTTTTCCATGGAGTGCGGCAAGCTTTGAATCAGGTAAACCTTAATTTATTTTGTTAGTGTTATCTCTAATGTCTATTTTTCTTTTTTCACTTTGTTTTTTCTCTCCTCGTAGGCTGCGGCAGCTTATCGAGAAGCATGTTCTCGATCCCGAGCTGAGTTGCATCGATATAAGGTCGATCTCCAACGGGTTATGGAGGAGAAGAATGTCCTTAAACTCCTCTTAGGGCAAAAAGGAGAGGAAATCATGGATCTCCGAACTGAGTTGACTAAAGATCACCGAGATCAGACCGATCTATCCGAGCAGGTAATGATACTATTAATGCCCATGGGCTCGAAACTAGAATGATGGCTAATCTTTTAGTCTCACAGCTGCAGCAGAAGCTTGAGTTGATCGAGAAACTCCGCGAGGATGTTGATAAGGTAAAGGCGGAGTTTTTAAAATGGAAAGAAAATATGGACTGCCTTGATGCAGAGAAAGAGACTGCACGGGCCCAGTTGTCATCGACCAAAAGTCAACTTCAGAGCTTGAAGGAGAAAAGCTTGGCTCAAGCGAGGGAAAAGGAGGAGCTCGAGGCTCGGTTGGCCACTAAACTCGCCGAGGCTAAAAAAATAAAGGCCGATGCAGACGCAATGATGGCTGTTTACCGGGCTGATGCTGAAGCCACTCAGTTCCATGCGAGAGAGGTTGTCGATACCGCTCAAACTCGAGCACATTGGGTCGCCGAATTTTCCAAATGCCAAACTCGGAGGGAATCCCTCGAGGAGATCCATGCTAGGGGCTTCGATCTTTCTTAAGAGATAACGAAGGTAAGAGAGCTTGAAGCTGAAGCTGGGGCCTTGGACTCCGATGATGATGATGATGATGATGATGACGATGATGACGATGATAGGAGAAAAAGCGGGTCTCGGAGTGGGGAGGAGCCCGATGTAGAAAAGACTGCTTTTCGTAGATGATTAGGTTCCTTTGTAAGGCCTTGATCGGTCGTTTTGTAAATATCATTGTGTATATAAAGTCTTTTCCTTTTCCCAGCTTGTCTTTGTTCCCATTCTTCTGCTTAGTGAGGATTTTGTTTACTTGCGTTTTATGAAAATGTTCATCCCTTAGGCTTCATGAAATTTGCTTGAAATTGAAGTAGCATAGCCTTTAGGCTTAATAGACGAGTGAGTGATTGATCGTACTCAAAGTATTTGTAGCCCGTAGGATTTTTATGGTCGAGGAATTTGCTCAAACTTGAAGTAAGATAGTCCTTAGGATTAATAATTGAGTGAGTGACTGTTTCGAAAACGAACTCAAAGTACCGTAGCCCATAGGCTTTTTATGATCGAGCGAGTGATTGCTCGAACTCAAAGTAAGATAGCCCTTAGGCTTAATAATTGAGTGAGTGACTGTTTCTAACCCGAACTCAAAGTATCGTAGCCCGTAGGCTTTTTATGATCGAGTGAGTGATTGTTCAAACTCGAAGTAAGATAGCCCTTAGGCTTAATAATTGAGTGAGTGATTGCTTCGAACTCGAACGCAAAGTATCATAGCCCGTAGGCTTTTTATGATCGAGTCAGTGATTGCTCGAACTCGAAGTAAGATAGCCCTTAGGCTTAATGATTGAGTGAGTGATTGCTCGAACTCGAAGTGAGATAACCCTTAGGCTTAATAATTGAGTAAGTGACTGCTTTGAACTCGAACTCAAAGTATCATAGCCCGTGGGCTTTTTATGATCGAGTGAGTGATAGCTCGAACTCGAAGTAATATAGCCCTTAGGCTAAATAATTGAGTGAGTGACTATTTCAAACTCGAACTCAAAGTATCGTAGACCTTAGGCTTTTTATGATCGAGTGAGTGATTGCTCGAACTCGAAGTAAGATAGCCCTTAGTCTTAATAATTGAGTGAGTGATTGCTTCGTACTCGAACTCAAAGTATCGTAGCCCGCAAGCTTTTTATGATCGAGTGAGTGATTGCTCTAACTCAAAGTAAGATAGCCCTTAGGCTTAATAATTGAGTGAGTGATTGCTTCGAACTCGAACCCAAAGTATAGTAGCCCGTAGGCTTTTTATGATCGCTCGTATCAAAATTCGTTTGATGGTGGCTGGCCTTTAAGCCAGTTTGAATCATGAAGTAGGAATATCTTTTCAAAGTGTGAGATATCTGAAAAGAAGAGGTTTTCCTTTATAAGTCATTATATATGTATTTGTATCTTGTGCCAGGGTTCGAGCAAAACTACGTGGGCATTGTTCGTTTTTGACCATTTGGCCCTTACACTTTTCTCTATTGAGACCCTGTCCGACATGAATTTGATATGAAACAACTTTCTTGTGCCAAACTTGATTTATTTGATGGTATCCCCCCAGTATTCGAGGTTGATTATGAAGGAGCATCGGATACTATTGATTTGCCCTCAAGTAGCACATAGTTGTTGCCTCGTTAAAAACCTTGCCGGAAAACGCATTTGGGATAAAAGTCGAATTAAGGGAAAAAAGAGTACAATGCATGCTTTGAAACCAGAGGTCTTGATGTGTTTTTGTCGAATTCCTGCAATGAGTTAGTGTCGAATATATGTATATACACGATAGAGAGGAGAAAAGCATACCTTAAGAATAATATCGTTTGAGAAGCGATATGTTCCAATTATTTGGTAATGGTTTTCCATCCATTATTCCAAGTTTATAAGACCCTTTCCTGACTATATCGAGGACTTGATAGGGTCCTTCCCAATTTTGGCCGAGCTTCCCTTTATTAGGATCTCGAGTGTTGATGGTGACCTTTCTTAGGACCAAGTCCCCTGCCTTGAAATGGCGTAGGTTGGTTCTTCTATTGCAGTACCATTCGATTCGTTGTTTCCATTTGAACTAGTGTCGTTTCTCGTTTTTTATCTAATAATTTGAGGATAGTATTCATAGCCTCGTAGTTCGACTCTTGCGATGTATGTCGGAACCTTGCACTGGTTTCCGTTACTTCGACCGGAATTAAAGCTACGGAGCCATACACTAAGGAAAATAGAGTCGCTCCAGTATTGGATTTAGATGATGTCCGATATGCTCAAAAACGTTCAGGCAACATTTCTCTCTACTTTCCTTTAGCTTCGTTAAATCTTTTCTTCATGTTTTGGATGATAGTCTTGTTCGTTAATTCGGCCTGTCTGTTTCTACTAGGATGACATGGTGTTGACAGTATCCTTTTTATTTTATGATCTTCGAGATATTTTTTCACTTTACCGCCGATAAATTACTTACCATTGTCACATGTTATTTATGTTGTTATCCCAAATCGACACACGATGTGATACCAGATGAAATCTATAACCTCTTTCTCTCTTACCTTTTCGAACGACTGTGCCTCAACCTATTTAGAGAAATAGTCAATCATAAACAAAATGAATTTAGCTTTACATGGGGCCGATGGTAGAGGGCCGACGATATCCATTCCCCATTTTCCATGGAGAAATGATTGAATGAAGCTGCTCTCCGGGTTGATGGATCATTAGTGCAAACATTTGACATTTATCGCATCTTCGAACGTACTCCTTAGTGTCCTTTTCCATGCTATCCCAGTAGTATCCCGCTCTGATGATTTTACAAATTAGTGGTTCAGCGCCGGAGTGGTTTCCACAAGTGCCTTCATGGACCTCTCGTAAAACATAATCGGTGTCTCCTGGTCCCAAGCACACTGCCAATGGTCCGTCGAACGTCCTTCTGTATAATGTTCTATCTTCAACCAACATGAATCGAGCAGACTTAGTTCATAGAACCCTCGATTCTTTAGAGTTCGATGGGAGTTTTCCGTTCTTTAAGTATTCGATATACTTATTCATCCCATCCCAGGATAAGCTCTTAGAATTTATCTCGGCATGCCCCTTCTCGATTATAGATCTCGAGAGTTGAACGACAGTCCCCGAGTCGATCTTATCTTCTTCGACCAACGACCCCCGATTTGCAAGTGCGTCGGCCTCACTGTTTTGTTCTCGAGGCACATGTTGTAGGGTCCATTCTTTGAAACGGTGTAGAGTTACCTGTAGTTTGTCCAAATACCTCTGTATCCTATCTTCTTGAACTTTAAAATTTTTGTTCACTTGGTTCACCACTAGCAAAGAGTCACATTTGGCTTCAATGACTTCTGCTTCCAAGCTTTTAGCTAGCTCGAGGCCTGCAATCATGGCCTCGTACGCGGCCTCACTGTTAGTTAATCCAGTGGTTTTGATAAATTGCCTAATAATACCACCCGTGGGAGGTTTTAATACGATGCCAAGCCCTGATCCCTTCATATTTGAAGCACCATCTGTGTAGAGGGTCCAAACCCCCGACGATGTACTCGATTTTAATAAGAGTTCCTTTTCAACTTTGGGTACGAGGGTCGGCGTGAAATCGGACATGAAGTCTGCTAAAATTTGGGACTTGATGGCCGTTCGAGGATGATATTCAATATTGTACCCACTAAGTTCGACGGCCCATTTGGCCAATCAGCCCGATAGTTCAGGCTTGTGCAAAATGTTTCGAAGTGGGTAAGTGGTTAAAACGCATACGAGGTGGCATTGAAAGTATGGTCTTAACTTTCTAGAGGTGCTTATCAGTGCAAGCACCAATTTCTCTAAGTGTGGGTATCTATTCTCTTCCTCTCCTAAGGTCCGACTTACATAATAAACAAGAAACTATGTACCTTGCTCTTCTCGAACTAGGACACCACTTACCGTGATTTCCGATACCGCCAAGTATAAGTAAAGCTTCTCATCTGTCTTTGGAGTGTGAAGTAGTGGTGGGCTCGATAGGTACCGCTTCAGTTGTTCTAGTGCCTGTTGGCATTCCGGGATCCAGGCTAAATCGTTCTTCTTTTAGAGTAGAGAGAAGAATTTGTGGCTTCGTTCTGACGATCTTGAATCTTTGGGGCACGCTTTGTTTAGATATTTATAATCTACAGATATTCTAAGTTTGTTCCCTTTTTTGGGGACTACAACGATATTGGCTAACCATTCGGGATATTGTACTTCGCGAGTTGACCCTATTTTTAGAAGTTTAGTTACCTCGTCTTTTACAAATACGTGTTTTTACCTCTGACCGAGGTCTTCTTTTTTGCTTCACCGATTTGAACCTAGGGTCCAAGCTCAGCTGGTGCATTGTTATCGATGGTGGGATCCCTGCCATGTCTAAATGGGACCAAGCAAAACAATCTATGTTATCAATAAGAAATCGAATAAGTTTTTTCCTGAGTTCAGGGGTCAACCCTGTTCCCGGGTATACATTTCTCTCGGGTAGATGTTTGATTAATATAACCTTCTCCAGCTCTTTGATCGTTGACTTGGTGGCATCGAAGTCATCGAGAACGATGAGAGCTCGAGGTGTCGGAAACACTTCCTTGTCATCTTCTATTTCCTGCTTCACCGATTCGGTCGAGACTGGTGGCTATGATTACTATTTGGTTTCTCGCCTATCTATTGTGCTCGACCTTTCTGAGGCCGATAACGTTGGTATCTGTGTTATGTAATCTACCGCAAATATTTCCTTTGCAGCATGTTGCTCCCCATATACTGTTTTCACGTCGTCCGACATAGGGAATTGCATCACTTGGTGGAGAGTCGAAGGCACTGCCCTTATATTGTGGATCCATGGTCTTCCGAGTAGGGCATTGTACCTCATGTCGCCTTCGATTATGTGGAACTTGGTATTTTGGATGGTTCCAGCCACATTTACGGGAAGAATAATTTCCCTTTTAGTTGTTTCACTGGCCATATTGAAGCCATTTAAGACCCGAGCTGCGGGCACGACTTGATTCGGCAAACTGAGCTACTCCACTACCCATGATTGGATGATATTCGCAGAGCTACCTGGATCCACTAAGACACTCTTAACTTGAACTTTATCTAATAGGATAGAAACTACCAGAGCGCCGTTGTGAGGTTGAGAGATGCCCTCGGCTTCTTCAATTCCGAATGATAAAGTGCCCTTGGGTACATAACCTCGAGTTCATTTTTCCCCTGTGGCCGGTATCTTGCCGCATTTGAGCACGGGTCCCTGTAGAGTATCGACCCCACCGATGATCATATGAATGATATGCAGAGGTTCCTCTTGTTTATCTATTTTGCTGGAGTCCCTTTCTCTAAAGTGATTCTTGGCTCGGTCACTGAGGAACTCTCGAAGGTGGCCCTCATTGAATAGACGGGCTACCTCTTCTCTTAATTGTCTGCAATCCTCGATCCTGTGGCCATGCGTACCATGATACTTGCACATCAAATTCGGGTTCCTTTGGGAAGGGTCAATTTGCATAGGTTTGGGCCACCTAGTATCTTTGATTCTTTCGATCGCCGATACAATGCCTGATGCGTCAACGCTGAAATTATACCCTGAGAATATTGTCCTCGATTACTCCTTCGATTGTTCCGAGCGGTATTGCGCGTTAAACCGTTGTTTATTCGATCTGCGACGTACGGTTGATATCGGTCTTTGTTCGACCTTTGCTCTCTGTCGATGTCCCTCTGGTTTTTAATAGCCAACCTGTTCTGATGCACGGATTCGGAAGGAGCTCCCAACTGGTCGTCCTCAACCCTAATTTTTTGACTGGTATCGGGTGTGTACATCCATCCAAGTTATTGTTGGATACTCGATCAAATTTTGATTCAGCCGACGTGATGCTATTGAACTTTGCTCGTTCAACCCTTGGGTGAAAGCTTGGACGGCCCATTTGAAATCGGGACATGAACTCCCTCAGCATTTCACTACACCTTTGTTTTACTTTGAAGAGGGCAGATTTCCTTTTTGCAACCTTTATGGCATAAGCGTGTGCTTTTACAAATGAATCTGCTAACATGGCAAATGAATTGATGGAATTTGGTGGCAGGTTATGATACCAAGTCCCCGCCCTCTTCGAGAGGGTCTCTCCAAATGTTTTCAACAACATGGATTCGATCTCATCATCTCCCAAATTGTTACCCTTGATGGAACACTTGTAAGAGGTGACGTGTTCGTTGGGATCGGTCGTACCATTATATTTGGGAATGTTGGGCATACGAAATGTTTTGGGGATTGGTTTTGGGGCTGCAGTGGAGGGAAAAGGCTTTTGCACGAATATTTTGGAATCCAACCCTTTTATTATTGGTGGGGCTCCCGAGATCTGATCGAACCTTGAATGACATATTTCTACTTTTTTATCGTTGGCTTCGATTCACTTTGTGAGCTCCTCAAGTATTTTAGCAATTTCGGGAGTAGTCCCCGATTCTTGCTCGTTTGACCTTTCTATGGCTGGTTCCGTTCTGTGAGCAGCTTCTCGAGGTTGACTGGGCTCTGGCCTGCTTGGTAGCTGGGTTTGGCTCTACAACTGAGCTATCGCTACTTGTTGGACTTGTAACATTTCAAAGATCAAACACAAGCTGACTCCGATCTCCTCTACCTTGTGGGTGTCTCGAGCTACAGATCGAGTACCGCCCTGAATGCTTTTTTCCGGTTCGGAACGTTGGTTCGCCTCAAGAGCCACCAGTGAATTGACATCTAGCTGTACTTCGACTCGAATTTCAGGTACTTCGACTCAAGCTTCAATGACATCGTTAAGTGGCCTTCCGGCTCTAAGTATCAAGTTGTTGGTTTCATCTTGAAGGTCGGCTTCGTGGTCGATAGGTAAAGCCATCAATCGAGGGTTTTCCATTGCTGATTTGAAGTTGTAAATTCGCGTGTTGCAGATTTGTATCAAACAAACACTATTATCCTTAGCCCCACGGTGGGTGCCAAACTGTTTACCCGAAAAATTGGATAGAGTTATATTTGTATATGGTCGTAAGGATACGTACTATAACTTGATACAAATCCTAGTGTGAAATATAAATATCTGTATTCTTGACAAATGGAATGAAAGATAAGGTAGAGAAAAAAGAAATGTTGATGAACAAGGCAAAGTAAATTAGCCCAAAAGTGTTAATCTTTCCAAAGTTGTCTTTTTGCCGTCCCCTTATGCTTACAAGGATTCCCCTTTTTATAGTAGAGGGATCCTACTTTATCTATAATAAAAAATATATAGTGGAGAACCTATGATGAATTGTCTTTTTCTCGATTCCCGCCAAGATTCTCTCCCCTAGTGCGGTTGCAACGGCTCTTGTCTGTGAGCTCGATACTGGCTCGAGCTTGGTATTGGATCGAGCCCTCGGCCTTGGTTCGAGCTCGATTCTGACTTGCGATATTCGGGGTGAATGTTGGTCAGTCTATGCATCTTCGATAATCTTCGTTTTGATTCGTAGTTCGATTTGGATATGAGCTCGATAATGATACCGATCTTGTCATTGATCGGTCTTAGAGCTTGAAGCTTGACGTCGTTACTTCGAACCACAACCTTTCGTCATATAGATACCCTCTGATCGAAGTATTACCATCTCGACCAGTCCGTATGACTGACTTAATCGGTTTTGACCGTACACAATAACCTACCTGTAGGATCTCAAATTGCATTGTTAGTCGCCTCTTACTATTTTAAGTGGTCGAGCATGATTGGTGAGAATAAGTTAGGCCCTGACTTATGTGTTAGATTTGGTATTGGGCTTGAATATAAGGTTATTCGCCTCACCTTTATTACATCCCTGGATTTGGGCCTGATGTTTGAGTACAAATCTTAAGGCTACCGGAGTTGCAAATTCGGAGAATAGGTCTAGAACTAATTCAGTTTCACTTATATTTATGTGGTCTGTAATAATTATTTGTTAAAAAGTAATTATTGGGGATATTAGTAAATATTAGGTACGGGCTTTATTTTACTTTCTTTTTTTTTCAAAATATACTACTAGGTTGTTCACCTAGTAGCTATTTTATTTAATAATTCCCAGATTGGGCCAAAGTTACAAATTGTTCAAAGAAATCAGACCAAAAAATAATAATAGAAAACCAATGGCTACTGCTACGAAATATAATGTAGGAGTAGCATAATAGTAGATGCGAACTAAGAAGGTAGTAATTTGGAACGTCCAAATGTTGCCGACTCAAGAAAACCATTGCGAACATCTTCATATTGGGGCTGAAAACTTCCTGCAATTTTGTTTGTAAAGAATACTTATTTTCTTTGGTTGCGATCCATTATTCTGTGGTACATTTTGTACAAAAATAAGCTATGTGGCCATGACTCATCTCCAAGATTAGAAGTGCCATATCTAGCGCATCCAGTGATTGAAAATCTGCTCCACAGTATAAGTACAGCAGGTCAAATAGTCCCTTGAAGTTGCTGAGGAGTGTAGTGATATCTTCCAAATGTGTGCACCTGTTGTATACTATGTAATAACAGAGGCAGTTGATAGTTGTGCAAAAACAGTACAGCTTGTTCTTTGAAAGTGTGTGTGTGTGCTGCATCGTCCTTGAATTCTCCCATTGTGCGTCCAGTAAACTTATAACCAAGTCTTCCCAACATATGTAGGGCAAAAATGCAGTCGCCCATTCTTCAGCGGTCTAATTGACACTGCCTTATTGTATGATTGTTGTGTCGCCCTTTCTTCATATACACTGTTGCATCTGCCACGCAAATTCCACCCAATGATTCCTTTCTTTTGATTTGAAACATTCAGTATAACACCTGCCTTGTCATAAAATAACACATAAATAATTGTATCCTCTGTAGAAGCTACAGTCCAGCATTTTTGCACAATAGTGGTGTTGCACTGTTTGGTGCTTATTACGCGCGATATTCTATAGTTATTTGCAAAGATCAAATATTGCCAATGCACACTTCTATTCGATACAAGTATGATTGCA
>AWOL01S0013243.1:312525-342688 GCA_000715115.1 Nicotiana otophora | reverse complement strand
ATCCCCCCATCCCTGAATGTGCCAAAACTCACATAAGCCCCTAAGACCCCATCGAGCCATCCCGTTAAGTACCGCACAACCATCAAGAAGGACTGCCTTATGCTTTGGGAGTGTGCTACATATGATGTAGCACAAGAGCGATTCTCTACTAAGTCTAAATAGTTCCAATTCATGATTTTATTTCTTTTTTCACCGTGTTAAGAACTTAGAAGCTTGGGTTTTGACCAAGGATTACATCTAAAAATTTTGTGCAAGTAATTTAATCGTAATTTCGAATTCATATGTTATGACCCAAAATCTATCTAGTTGTGATGGCACCTAACCCAGCCCGCTAGATAAGCCAAATAACAGTCAACAGAACTCTAATAAAAATAATAAGAAATTAATAAGTGAAATAACTAAATTTGCATACAATAACCCAAGGAATGGTAGTACAAGTCATGAGCCACTAAGACTTATATTTACAAAACTAGTATGAAATAAATACAACATTTGTTCGACATGTACATAAATAGATTACAAATCTAAAATTACCAAGGAAAAGTGGTAGCTACGTCCGAGAAAACGGGTACATCTTCAATGCCAGCTCGCGCCATGAACGACAACATCAGCTCCAAAACCTGTACGCAAGATGCAGAAGTATAGTATGAGTACAATCGACTACATATATTCAATAAATAAAAAACCTAACCTCAGGTTGAAAGTAGTAACGAACGTGGAAGACGATCAGTGTCCAACACCAGTGATCAACAACAACACAAGATATAATAATGACAATAACAGTAAATAACTCAAAAGATATCATGTTCAACTCTTTCACAAATGAGAGAAATTAGACATGCTTTACAAGTGTAATATTTAAAGCCCAAATCTTTCACTGAATTCACTAAAATATGATTTTATCAGAGAACTGAGATTTTTTCAAACTTTCAATAGCAGATAAGACTTTTCATCTACCAGTTAGCATGAGAAAAATACATCTCTATGCCTACGTGTCAAATACACATGTCAAGTCAGTAACACCATATTGCCATCTAGCATGAGGATGATACATCTCTATGCCTACATGTCAAGTCAATACTATCATAGTGAAATCATCAAGTACACTCACTCGCAGCACACTCAAGGTTCCTGGCTCAATTGCCCCTCCCCATCACACACCCAATTACTCAGTACTGTACGGATGCTTGGCATAAATGCACATACCATAGCACATATATATCTGTGCTTGCGCTCACCGTAATATTAGACTCCGAAGGAGCAGATCCTGGCTCAAGCTCTAATTAATAGTCAATATGACCTACTTTACCCGATCCAAATAACAATCTGTCGCGGCGTGCAACCCGATCCAAATATTAATCTGTTGCGGCATGCAACCCGATCCAAATATCAATCCGTTGCGGTGTGCAATCCGATCCAAACATCAAACCATTGCGGCGTGCAACCCGATCTAACGTATCTCACAACAAGACTCTATGGCCCACATCAGTCATCAATCCGCTCAAGTCTCCATATGCCAATATCTCACAGAAACATAATCAAATTAAACAACACAGAATATCACAATATGTCACAAATTCAGCTCAAACTCGCGTCACGTACAAGGACACTAATAACATGTGAGACAACGTATAAAAAGTGCACAGAGACAGTGATAGAGCGTACGGATATAACTATCATGACTGAACAATATTAATATGATTGAGGCAAAAGCTCAATCGTGGAAAAAAATAGTCTTATCACGTCTCAAACAATTAAGCAGATAGCCTAGACATGATTTCTAGCATGAATAATACTCATGTAGTCATACGAATGGAGAAAGCACGATATCAGAGAAGAATGATAGAAAAATACGGCATATATTATCCTAAGAACAACCCGGATTATAAACACCTCGGTGTATACACACGCGCTCATCACTAGCATGTGCGGCATCCCCAACACATCTTAATATCATAGTTTTTAGGAATAAATACACTCAATTCTAAGTTTAGATATGTTACTTACATTTAACAAGCTAAGACAATATCAAACAAGACAAAACAATACTCTAGAAATGCCATCCCGTGCGAATCGAACTCCGAGCGATTCGAAACTTGCCAAAAGCAACTCAAAAATATCAAATAATTCCATAGGAAATAAACTCAAACAATAAAGGTCGAATCTTTAATCAAATACTCAAATTCAACCAAAATAACAATCCGGACCGCACCCCGGAATCGGACAAAACTCCCAAATTCCGACAACCCATACGAACACAAGCCCAACCATACTATTCTCATCAAAATCTGACTCTGAATCGATATTCAAAACTCAGTTATTCACTTTTGAAAAGTTTTGATAAAAATTCCCAATTTGTTTTTTAGATTTATCAATAAAATACCAAAATCAAAGATGAAAATATTAATATAATCAAATCTGAGTCAAAAGTACTTACTCCAATCCAAATCGTGAAAATCGCCTCCAAAATCGCCCAAAGCCGAGCTCTAGATCTCAAAATGTGATCAAATAACTGAACCCTCGAAATATATAAAATCTGCCCATGGATGTCACATCTGTGACCCAATATCCGCTTCTGCAGAATTGCATATGCGGCCACCAACCCCCTTCTGCGAGATGCCTCACCTCAGCTATTGTCGCTTTCGGACCACAAATAAGCTTCTGCGCTCAAGGATCCATTCGTGCGGGAGAGCAGGTGCGCTCAGGACTCCATATCTGCGGATAACTCAGCCTCCAGCCATCTTCGCAGGTGCGACAAACCATGCACTTCTGCAAACACCCGCACCTGCGCAAGAATAACCATAGATGCGTAACACTAGAAGCAGACCTGCCAAACCACTCCTAAATGATCTGAAATCAATCCTAGACACACTTGAACCCCTTGGGACCCCATCCGAACATACTAACAAGTCCTAATACATAATACAGACCTACTCAAGGCCTGAAATCACTCATAACAACATCAAATTCACGAATCACACATCAAATCGAGCCTAAAGAACTATTTCAAATTTCCAAAATTACGCCGAACACATCTAAACAACTCGCAATCACCTCAAATTTTGCACACCAGTTTCAAATGACATAACGAACCTATTCCAACTCTTGGAACCATAATCTGAATTCGATAACACTAAAGTTAACTCCCGGTCAAACCTATGAACTTTCCAAACCTTCAAATTGCCAACTTTCGCCAAATAGAATCAAAACCTTTTAGAAGCATCAAAATGCAAATCCGAGCATACACCCAAGTCCAAAATTACCACCTGGACCTAACAGAACCATCAAAATCTAGATCCGATATCCAATACACAAAAGTCAAATTTGGTCAAGTCTTCCAACTTAAAGTTTTCAAATTGAGAATCATTCTTCCAAACCAAATCTCGAACTAATCGAAACCAAAACCGATGATATACGTAAGTCATACTACACCATATGAAGCTACTCAAGACCTCAAACCATCGAACAAAATACAAATGCTCAAAACGACCGATACGAACTGTAACTACCATAATCTGACACTGTAATTCAACTAGATCCTTCATAAGCTCATGTAGCACCAGCCATAGAATACCTCAAATCTTTTGCTAAGTGCATATCCATCATTGTGACAGTCGTGAGAACTCCCTCAAGCGATACGAACTCAAATTTGCAGCACATACACATTCCACTAGGCAAGAAAAAAACTCTTAACTGAAATATCATAAGAATCACACATCCGTAGATAATCCCGCAGGAGATAACCCACCTGCTCAGCCTCAAACTGGCATCTCTCTATGACCCCACCATGGTCACAGCCCTATGCAATAGCTAAATTCTCCCGAGTCTGAACTCATTAACAAGAAATACGAATATACTTCATCCCATAAATGTGCAATTGGAAGATCCCTAACACACTCAAAACTCGAGACAGTACAACACATTAAGATAGAAATAAAGTACCCATAGTCCTTTCACCTCCAAAGCAAAATTCTTCTTGTTACATCCAAATCGTCTAAGCACATCCCACAATCACATAATACTCATCGTATAGCTATCCAACCACTCGTTGAGGTATCAATCTCAGTCCTAGGGACACTACTGGACATATAAGTCTAAAAGCACATACCCACACAACTGAAACTACCAAGCCCAAGCCGCGGTTTGAACCTGGCCTGAAGTCCTCCAAACTGGCCTATCTCCACAACACAAAGAACACATCTCGCACCTCATCTATGACATCACAAGTCATCAATGCACAACTGATATCGAGCGCTCAACATATCATACGAGTGAGTGAAAGGAATTAAAAAAGATACGCTTCAAGCTGAATCAATACCGCACAATCAGGAAAGAAAGATGGAAAATTTCCTAGATGCCTTGTACCCTCTCGAAGATAAGTATGGACATCATTATACCGATCCACAAGACACTTGCTCATGAATCGTAGAATCTATGAACCTAGGGTTCTGATAAAAAGTGTCACGACCCAAAATCTCCCTAGTTGTGATGGCTCCTAACCCAACCCTCTAAGTAAGCCAAATAACAATCAACACAACTCTAATGAAAATAATAAGAAATTAATAATTGAAATAACTGAATTTACATACAATAACCCAAGGATTGGTAGTACAAGTCATGAGCCAATAAGACTTAGATTTACAAAGCTAGTATGAAATAAATATAACATTTGTTCGGAATGTACATAAACAGATTAAAAAACTAAAACTACCAAGGACAAGTGGTAGCTAAGTTCGAGAAAACGGGTACATCTTCGATGTCAGCTCCAGGTATGAATAGCAGCATCAACTCCAAAATATGCACGCAAGGTGCAGAAGTGTAGTATGAGTACAACCAACCTCATGTACTCAATAAGTAACAAACCTAACCTTAGATTGAAAGTAGTGACAAGCTTAGAAGAAGGTCAGTGCCCAACACCAGTGATCAACAACAACACGGGATATAATGATGACAGTAACAGTAAATAACTCAAAAGATATCATGTTTAATGCGTTCACAAATACGAAACATTATACATACTTTACAAGTGTAACGGTTAAAGACCAAATCTTTCACTGAAATCACTAAAAATATGAGTTTATCTTAGAACTGTGATTTTTCCAAACTTTTAACAACAAATAAGACTTTTCATCTACCAGTTAGCATGAGGAAAATACATCTCTAAGACTACGTATCAAGTATACATGTCAAGTCTACGACACCATATTGCCATCTAGCATGAGGATGATACATCTTTATGCCTACATGTCAAATATACATGTCAAGTCAACACTATCATAGTGAAATCATCAAGTACACTCACTCTCAGCATACTCAAGGTGCCTGGCTCAAATGCCCCTCACTATCACACACAAAATCACTCAGCACTGTACGAGTGCCTGGCTTAAAGGCCCCTCACCAAAGCACATATATATATCTGTGCCTGCACTCATTATAATATCAGACTCCGGATGGGCGGATCCTGGCCCAAGCGCTAATTAATAGTCAATATGACCTATTGCGGCGTGCAACCAGATTCAAATAACAATTTGTTGCGGCGGTTCAACCCGATCCAAATATCAATTCATTGCGGCGTGCAACATGATCCAAATAATAATCCGTTACAACGTGAAACTCGATCCAACATAACTCACAACACGGATCTATGTCCCACGTAATCTTCAATCCCCTAAAGTCTCCATATGCCAACATCTCACAGAAACGTAATCAAATTATACAACACTGAATATCATAATGTGCCACAAATTCAGCTCAAACTCGTGTCACGTACAAGGACACCAATAACATGTGAGATAACATAATCAAAAGTGTACAAAGATAGAGATATAACATACGGATATAACTATAATGACTTAATAGTGTGACTACGGCGAAGGCAAAATCTCAATCATGGCAAGATTAGCCCTATCATGCCTCAAACAGTTAAGTAAATAGCCTAGATATGATTTTTAACATGAATAATAACTCGCGTAGTCATACAAATGGAGAAAGCATGATATCAAAGAAGCACGATAGCAAAACAAAGCATATATTAGCGTAAGAACTACCCGGATCATGAATATCTTGGTGCACGCACACACGCCCGTCACTAGCACGTGGGCAATAAATACCCTCAATTCCAAGTCTAGATATGTTACTTACCTCGAACAAGCCAAGACAATACCAAACAAGACAAAATAAAACTCTAGAAATGCCATCCCGCACGAATCGACCTCCGAACGGCTCGAAACTAGCCAAAAGCAACTCAAAAACATCAAATGATGCCATAAAAAACAAAACCCAAACGATAAAGGTTGAATCTTTAATCAACTACTCAATGTCAACCAAAATGTCAACCCGGGACCGCACCCCGGAACCTGACTAAACTCATAAATTCCAACAACTCAGTTGAACACGGGTCCAACTATGCTAATCTCATCCAAATCCTACTGCGAATCGATGTTCAAAACTCAATTATTCATTTTAGGAATGTTTTGACAGAAATCCCCAATTTCTCTTTTAGATTCATCAATAAAATGCCAAAATCAAAGGTGAAAACATGTAATATAATCAAATCCATGTCAAGAGTACTTACCCAATCCAAACTGTGAAAATCATCTCCAAAATCATCCAAAGCTGAGCTTTAGATCTCAAAATGTGATAAATAACTCAACCCTCAAAATATAATAAATTTGCCCAAGAATGTCGCGTTTGCGACCCAATATCCGCTTCTGCGGAATTTCATATGCGGCCACCAACCCGCCTATGCAAGATGCCTTGCCTCAGCCACTATCGCTTCTGCGACCACAAATGTGCTTCTACGCTCGCGCTTCTGCGCTCTAAGATCTACGCCTGCGAACGTGCAGGTGCGCCCAGGACTCCGCATCTGTGGACAACACAACCTCTAGCCATCTTCTTAGGTGCGATAAACCATGCGCTTCTGCGACCACCACACATGCGCAAGAACAGCTGCAGATACGTAACACCATATGTAGACATGCCAAATCACTCCTAAATGATCTGAAATCAATCTGAAACTCACCCGAGCCCCTTGGGACCTTGTTCGAATATATCAACAAGTCCCAAACTATATCACGGACATACACGAGGCCTCAAATCACTCATAGTAATATCAAAATCATGAATCACACCTCAAATCGAGCTTAAAGAATAATTTCAAATTTCCAAATTTCAAACTTACGCCGAACACATCTAAACAACTCGAAATCACTTCAAATTTTGCACACCAGTTCCAAATAACATAATGAACCTATTCCAACTCCCGGAACCACAATTTGAACCCGATAACAATGAAGTCAATGTCCGGTCAAACCTATGAGCTTTCCAAACCTTCAAATCGCCCATTTTTGCCAAATAGAGCCAAATCTTTCTAGAAGCATCCAAATGCAAATCCGGACATACGCCCAAGTCCAAAATCGCCACTCATACCTAAAGAAATAATCAAAACACCGATCCGAGGTTCAATTCACAAAAGTCAAACTTGGTAAACTCTTTCAACTTAAAGTTTTCAAAATAAGAATCATTCTTCCAAACCAAATCCTGAACCACTCGAAAATAAAAATCAATGATACACGCAAGTCATAACACACCATATGAAGCTACTCAAGACCTAAAACCATCGACAAAATGTAGATGTTCAAAATGACCGGTTAGTTTGTTACATCATATCATGGATTTGTCTTTGGATCTATCATTTAAACATAAAATGTGAAGTGTGAAATTAAGCATATAACATAACTTCTAAGATCACTTAATTGATGATTTGAATATATAACTGGACTTCAAATGAAAATCTAAGCATAGACGTAACTCATAGGGTTGTGAGTAACTCGAGTTTGACTTTGGTTATTGGATTTGACAATGAGAGCTCAAAGGGTTATGGGTAACCCGAGTTTGAGCTTGGTTCTTGGATTTGACCATTTATGAAATTGAATCAATTGATCTTGTTTGATAACATTTAGTATTCTTTTGAATAAATTAGAGCCATTTGGTCGAGTCAAATTCTAAAAAACCTATTCTTGAAGGTTTAGTTTCACTAGGCCGAGGTAGATTAAGACATATATATATATATATATATATATATATGTATGTATGCATGTATGTATAGTATTTAAGCGGATATCAGGATAATATATGAAATATATTAGTTCTACTTGAAGTTGTAACTTCATTTACCTGTGAAATGACTGTATGTATGCATGTATGTATAGTATTTAAGCGGATATCAGGATAATATATGAAATATATTAGTTCTACTTGAAGTTGTAACTTCATTTACCTGTGAAATGACTGTATGTATGCATGTATGTATAGTATTTAAGCGGATATCAGGATAATATATGAAATATATTAGTTCTACTTGAAGTTGTAACTTCATTTACCTGTGAAATGACTAATTATGCATACTATAGATGCTAGTATAGTATTTATGCACTTTCTACATAGTTTAACATTATGAATGAGATATATATTGTATTACATGGTTGAAGTGATTTAGTCGTGCATTGTACATATGTATGTGTTTACCCTAAAAATTGAGTAATAATTAAACTTATATTATGATTTTAAGGATATGTGAATTAAACCAGCACCAATTGATAAACAAGGAATTAAATAGATAAATTGGACAATAAAATAAATCAAACCGGTCTGCAAATAATGCCTCGACCTCGATTCGAGATAAACTCAAAGTTAGTTAATAAGAACAATAAAGGATGGAACAAGTAGTGATGAACAGTAAGTAAGACAAAGAAAGCAGTGTATATGTATATTCTTATCAGTGAATCATGATCCTCTACAAATGATTGGAACTCCTCTTTATATAGTAGAGGAAACTTAATTATGGTATGTCTCTAATTATAGAAGAAAATCGTATAAACAGCTAGTTAACCGCTTCTGATTTGGTCCGTTCTGAGATCCACGCCATGATCCTCGACCAATCACGGATATCCATCCCGAGATTCACGCCGTGATCTTCAACTGGTTACTGATATCTCGCCATTCCATTATTATGCTCCCCTCAAAGTCGGTCATACTTGATCTCGATTGTTGCTGGCCTCGGTCTCAACGTACACTTCGATCTCTAGGCTTGATGTCTCATCTTCGAGCTCGGGTCTGATTTATTACGAGGCTACCCCCGATGCAACTCCCCTATCTCAATCAAACAACAAAATCGGGTAGGCCCGATTTTGACCGTATACAAATAGTCCCCTCGTTTCTTAGAGTGTAACGAGAAGAAACGAACTGAGCATTTGATTTAGTACCTCAATCAATTATGACGTCAACATCATGACGTAAGCGACAGAAGCAATTGAAGCATCACGTCTGCGCAGTTCCCAAGGTCATTAATTAATGCCAGTTGATGGTCGGACACCAGTGCTTTCAAATCGCCAAAGTGGCTATTATAAATAGACCACCTTCATAATCTTTTCAAACTTTACTTTCAAACTTCTTCTAATCTTCAAAAGCTCTTCTATTCTCTTCAAATCCATCAACTTTGTCGGTTTCCGTTTGCCAATCTCTTATTAAAATGCAAATTTTGCCTTTTCCTTCCTTAAACCTCATATAACAATGGAAAAAACATCAAAGACTATTCCTCAAGAAGAAAAAGTCTCCTCATCGCGGCCGGCCGGTGGCAAAATACCAGTGGAGCCACGTATCGAAGAGTGCATCCACGGGCCATGTGAACTTATTTTCAATTTTAAAGTCGAAAAACCCTCTTTGGTTCCTGGCCGATGCGAGCCCTTGTCTAGATTCATCTGTTCGATATCCGAAAGCGATCTCGAGCAGGCAAAAAAGGACTGCCACTGGGAGAATAAAGAGGTGGTGATTCCTACCACCGAAGAAGACATCACCACTTATGTGAAAGGGTTCTTAAGTGTGTATACTTGCCCTTTTACGCTAGGTTCCGCCGATCCCGTCATAATCGACTTCTGCCTCCAATACCGGGTAACCCTAGGCCAAATCTACCCCTCTTTTTGGCGTATTGTCATTTTGCTCACATTCTTCTCGAGCAAGATCGAGGGGATGTCTTTCACCCTCGATCATCTCATTAGGCTATACAGCCCCCGTCTTTATCGGAGCGGACTGATAAAGCTTCAACGCCGGGCCATAAAGGTACAATTCTCGAGCATAGACGAGGACAAGGACCGAGGATGGATGTTCTGATTTGTTCGAGTCAGGACCTCCGATTTAATCCCCGCCGAGAAGATGCCATTCCCCGAAGAATGGAACATGAAACGTAAGTAGAACTTCACTGCTAACGTTTGATTACTTGTTATGTTTTCTTTTACCTCTTCTCATCTATATTCTTCTTTATGGTGCAGCTTCCCCTTGGTTTCCTGGTGCAGTCCCGGACCATGCATGTTGGGTTCGACAACTGGTTTCAACCTCTTCATAGGCTGAGCGCTCGTGGCGTTATTTGGCCAAGGGTCGATGGGAGTCCGCAAATCATGGTAAGTTCCCCTGTTCGTGTTTGATGCTTTCATGTGAAATACTTTCTTTTAACTTGATTTCTTCTTATACGGGTCTTGGAGATAATGTCGTTATGAGGCCGCCTCCCCTTGGGGAAGAGGAGGTCCCGAAGCTGACCGAAGATAAGAAAAGGAGAAGGGTCTCGCCACCAGATACCCCCAAGGCCCAAGAAAAGCATGGCTCGAAAGTCGAAGAGTGATCTCGCTGTTCTGCCTGCCGATGTAATCCAAACCCTACGAGATGAAGACGAGTAGGGAGAAGATACCGACTGCCTGCTGGTGGCTCAGAAGAGGGAAAGCATCGAAGCTTCGAAAGCTGCTGAGTCGGTGACGGTTGAGGGGGTTAGGCCGCAGACCGAGGTGTTCTCGGGGAAAGGTTCGAGCAGAGTCCTCGAATCATCAGGTGTTGATGATGCCTCCTACCGTGATGAGCAACCGGCGGGTAGACCCGCTTCTGAGGCCCTTAAAAGAGAAGAGAATGCCCCAAGTGACTCGCTCGGGAAAATTAATATTGACGATTCGTCGCCCGGCCCCACGTTCTCTAAGGGGCAATTTTGGGATGCCTGGTCCATGGGGACCCCTGATGTAGGGACGGCCCCCGAAGGGGATGATATATTTTGTGGTTGCTTCGCGGGGATCGATGATGTTTCCGACATTGATGCATCACTCATTTTTATGAGGCTCAGCGGCTTCTGAACCAAGTGAGTTTTAGCCTATGCTACCATGCTTGCGTTTGTTCTTATTTCTCTAAGTCTGATTTTCTTTATTTATGTACAAGCTACGACGCTCCATCGTGAAGCGTCTTCCAAGTACTGAGCTGAGCTGGCCCGATGTGAGGCTGATCTCAAAAAGCTTACGGAGGAGAGAAACGCCCTCAAACTCCCTTATGTGCAAAAGGAAGAGGAGATCATGAGCATTCGAGTCGAGCTGACAAGAACTCTTCGAGATAAGACCGAGCTCATTGAACGGGTAATGTAAATTCTTGGGAGCTTGTTATGTATTAACTTGATATTGAAAACTAACACTTTGATCCTGTAGGTTTAGCAAAAGGATGAATTGGTTGAGCAGCTTCGTGAGGAGTCCAAGATGAAAGGGGCAGAGACTTTGGGGTGAAGCAGAACATGAACCGTCTCGCCTCGGAGAAAGAAGCGGTTCGGTCCCAACTATCTTCGGTTGAGCGTCAACTCCAAAGTATGAAGGATGAGAACTTGGCCCAAGCCCATAAGGTTGAAGATCCCGAGACTCGGTTGGCCGCTGAGCTTGCAAGGGCCACATCCGAGGCAGAGACGCTCGTGACCTCCTACCGAGCTGACGCCGAAGCCACTAACACTCGGGCAAAGGAAATTTCTTACGCTGCTAAGGCTAGATTATCCCGTGTTGCCGAGCATGCTAGGCGCCAGTCTCGAAGAGAGACTCTTGAGGAGGTACATGCTCGTGGTTTCGACCTCACGGCTGATATAAAACATGCGAAGGTTTTGGAGGACGAGGCCGGAGCTTTGCTTTCTGATGAAGAAGATTCTGTGAGTGGATTCGAGAGCGGAGATGAAGATGAAGCTCCCGAATATGCGGCTCCCGAGGCGGACTAGGCATTTAGGATTTTTTCTCCTTTTGATTTTTGTGCAAGACCTTGAGTGGTCTTTGTAAAGACTTTGCATATATGAAAGATTTCTTTTCTTTCCGTTTCGTCTCCGATTTTTGATTTATGATATATTCTGTTTTGCCTTTTCCTTGTGAAAACTTTGTTGCAATCAGGTTACTATAGCCTATATAATCGAGTGAGCAATAGCTCGAACTCAGAGTAGAACAAACCCTTAGGTTTTTTAGTTAAGCGAGGGTGAGTCCCCGAGCTTAACAACATGTTCGGGATTTTAATTTCGGATGGCTTGATCAAAGCCGTACATGTACTGCTTTTATAGCCGAGTTCGAGTAAGTTTCAAACTCACAGTAACATACCCGTTAAGGTTTTATATCAAATAATGATGAATCCTCGAGCTATATTTTATTTGAGCTCCGAATAGTGGAACCCTTAGATTCGAATTGAGTGAGAACAAAATCTCGAACTCTAAGAGTATTGTCCCTTAGGCTCTTTAGATTGGTCCGATATGGCCTCTAAAAGATGGCTATTGTTTTCCCTTTTTTTGGCTTAGAAGACTTAGTAAAAAAAAATTCCTTTATGTCTTAACACGTATTCTTTACCCATTTGGTTTTTTGAGGGTTCGATATCGATTGAAACCCCTTTGCTTTTTGTGCCTTAGCACGTTTGTGTTAAGATAATTTGATACCTCTTAAGGTTTTTCGAGGGTTGATTTTATCCGAGCCTTTTTTATTACATGCCGAGGGTAACCTTTTTTAACCGATTTTTCAAAGAATTCGAAGGCCTATTTTTATTGCGGAATTCGAACGTCTCTAATCCGCTTTAATTTGGCCGTAGACTTTGGGTATGCCTCTTGGGCTTATTTCCCGAGAGTGATGCCCTTGGCCTATAGATCAAGGGGTGCCTCTTTGAGGTCTTATGAATTTGAGTTAAGATTACTCGAATATGTTGATCGTCAACGGCAGTCCCCGAGTGTACGAGGTATATTTGCACTTGGCTTTTCTCATAAAATCATAAGTATGGAGCTTGTATAGTAGAAAATTTTCTTTGAGACACAAAATGTTTAATATAGAAAGAATGTTTCTTTGTATAATTTATACATGCGTGCATGTTTTTCCATCGGGGTTCGACTAATCTATACGGACATGGTTCATTCGACCGTTTGGACCATTACAAAGTTTCTCTATCGAGACCCTTTGACACGAAGTATTTTCCTCGAAAATGTAACATCCGAGGCTGATGACCCCATTATTCGAGGTTAATTGTAAAGAAGCCTTAGATACTGTTGGATCGTCCTCAGGTAGCACATAATTGTTGTCTCGTTAAAAACCTCGCCGGAAAAACTCACTTGGGACAAAAATCGATCTAAGGAAAAAAGAGTGCAATGCGTGCTTTAAAACCTGAGATCTCGATATCTTCGATCGATCATCTGTAGTGAGTTAGTGTCGAATATATAAACAAAAAATGGGAATAAAGTCATACCTTAGCAATAATACCATTTGAGAAGCGATATGTTCCAATTAATTGGCAGTTGTTCGATATCCATCTTGCCGAGCCTATAAGATCCCTTTTCGACGATGTCTAGGACTTGGTAGGGTCCTTCCCAATTTGGGCCGAGCTTTCCTTCATTAGGATCTCGAGTGTTGATGGTGACTTTCCTCAAGACTAAGTCCCCGACTCTGAAGTGGCGAAGGTTGGTTCTCCTATTGTAGTATCTTTCGATTCGTTGCTTTTGTGCAGCTATTCGAACGAGTGCGGCTTCTTGTTTTTCATCCAATAATTCGAGGCTAATATTCATAGCCTCGTGATTTGACTCTTCTGTTGTATGACGAAACCTGGCACTGGGTTCCCTGAATTTGACTGGAATCATGGCTTCGGAGCCATATACTAAGGAGAATGGGGTTGCCCCCGTACTGGATTTTGACGTTGTTCGATATGCCCAAAGGACTTTGAATAGAATTTCTCTCCATTTCGCCTTAGCGTCGTCCAACCTTTTCTTTAGGTTTTGAATAATAGTCTTGTTCGTCAACTCGGCCTGTCCGTTCCCACTAGGGTGATACGGCGTTGATAATATCCTTTTTATTTTGTGGTCTTCGAGTAATTTCGTCACTTTGCTGCCGAAAAATTATTTTTCATTGTCACACACTATTTCGGCAGGTATCCCAAATCGACATACGATGTGATCCCAGATGAAGTCTATAACCTCTTTCTCTCTCACTTTCCCAAACGCCTGTGCTTCAACTCATTTAGAGAAATAGTCAGTCATAAATAAAATGAACTTGGCTTTTCCTGGGGCCGATGGCAGAGGGCCGACGATATCCATCCCCCATTTCATGAATGGCCATGGGGATAGGATTGAATGAAGTTGTTCTCCTGGCTGATGGATCATCGGTTCAAACCTTTGACATTTATCACATTTTCGAACAAACTCCTTCGTGTCTTTTTCCATGCTGTCCCAGTAGTATCCTGTTCTAATGATTTTGTGAATCAGTGATTCGGCGCTGGAGTGGTTCCCACAAGTTCCTTCATGGACCTCTCATAGAACATAATTCAGTGTCTCTTGGTCCTAAGCATACTGCCAATGGTCCATCGAATGTCCTTTTGTATAATATTCCATCTTCAGCCGATGTGAATCGAGCAGCTCTGGTTCGTAGGGCCCTCGACTCTTTAGGGTCCGATGGGAGCTTTCCGTTTTTCAAGTATTCAATATATTTATTCCTTCAATCCCAAGTTAAGCTTGTAGAGTTTATCCTGGCGTGACCTTCCCCGATCACGAATCTCGAGAGTTGAACGACAGTCCCCGAGCTGATCTCAGCTTCCTCGACTGATGACCCTAAACTTGCAAGTGCATCGGCCTCACTTTTTTGTTCTCGAGGTACATGTTGTAAAGTCCATTCCTTGAAACAGTGCAAGGTTACCTACAGTTTGTCCAAATACCTTTGCATTCTATCCTCTCGAACATCGAAAGTTTTGTTTACTTGGTTCACCACCAGTAAAGAGTCACACTTGGCTTCAATGACTTTTGCTTCTAAGCTTTTAGCTGGCTCGAAACCTGCAATCATGGCCTCATACTCCCTCTCATTATTAGTCAACCTAAAAGTTTTGATAGATTACCTAATAGTGCTACCCGTGGGCGACTTCAAAACGATGCTTAGCCCGAACCCCTTCGCATTCCAAGCACCGTCTGTGAAGAGGGTCCATACTCCCGATGACGAACCCAATTTTAACAAGAGTTCCTTTCGACTTCTGGTACATGGGTTGGCATGAAATCGGCCATGAAGTCCGCTAAAATTTGAGACTTGATGGCCGTCGGGAGTTGATATTCGATATCGTACCCACTGAGTTCGATGGAATATTTCGCCAATCGGCCCGATAGTTCGGGTTTGTATAAAATATTACGAAATAGGTAAGTGGTTAATACGCATATGGGGTGACATTGAAACTATGGTCTTAACTTTCTAGAGGCGCTTATCAGTGCAAGTGACAATTTCTCCAAATGTGGATATCTAGTTTCTGCTTCTCCTAAGGTTCGACTAACATAATAAACAGACAATTACGTACCTTGCTCTTCCCGAGCTATGACACCACTTACCGCAATTTCCGATACTTCCAAGTACAAGTAAATTTTTCCATCTGCCTTTGGAGCGTGAAGTAGTGGTAGGCTTGATAGGTATCACTTCAATTTCTCTAATGCCTATTGGCATTCCGGGGTACAGGCAAAATCATTCTTCTTTTTGAGCAGATAGAAAAATTTGTGGCTTCGATCCGATGACCTCGAAATGATGGCCTTGATTTTTTTGGGGTTGATCTCAATTCCCCGATTTGATACCATGAAGCCAAGGAACTTGTCTGAACCGACCCCGAAAGCACATTTCTCGAGGTTGAGTTTCATGTTGTTTTTCTTTAAAATCTCGAACGTTTCCTGCAAATGAGCGAAATGGTCCTCTGCGCGTAGGGACGTAACTAGCATGTCATCGATATAAACTTCCATTGATTTACCTATTTGTTCTTCGAACATTTTATTTACTAGGCGTCGGTAAGTAGCTCCTGCATTTTCTATCCCGAAGGGCATTACATTATAACAATATGTTCCATACTTGGTGATAAATGAAGTTTTTTCTTGGTCCTCCGGGTTCATTTGGATTTGATTATATCCGGAATAGGCATCGAGAAAAGTAAGGATCTCTTGGCCGGCCATGGCATCGATCATGCGATCGATGTTAGGCAGTGGAAAAGAATCTTTGGGACACGCCTTGTTCAAATCCTTATGATCTACACACATTCTATGTTTGTTCCCTCTTTTAGGGACTACAACTACATTGGCTAACCATTTCGGGATATTTCACCTCCCGAATGGACCCTATTTTGAGAAGTTTAGTTACCTCGTCCTTTATGAATGCGTGCTTTACCTCGAACTGGGGTCTTCTCTTTTGGTTCACTGGTTTGAACCTAGGGTCCAGGCTTAGCCGATGCATCATTATCTTCGGTGGGATCCCTGTCATGTCTAAATGGTACCAAGCAAAACAATCTATATTATTAATAAGAAATTGAATAAGATTTTTCTTGAGTTCGGGGGTTAATTCCGTTCCCAGTTATACCTTTCGCTCGGGTAGGTATTCGATCAATATAACCTGTTCCAACTCTTTGACCGTTGATTTGGTGGCGTCAGAATTTTTGAGAATATTAAGTGTGAGGGATCAGAAAATCCTCCTCCTCTTCTTCTATCTTCTGCTTCCCTGATTCGGTCGAGGCTGGTGGCTGTGATAGCTATTTGACTTCCTATTTACTTTTGATGCTCGACCTTTTCCGAGGTTGATAGTGTCGATATCGGCGTTACCTCATCGACCGCAAACATTTCCTTTGCAGCATGCTGCTCCCTGTATACTGTTTTAACACTGGCTGACGTCGGGAATTTCATCATTTGGTGGAGAGTCGAAGGGACTGCCCTCATATTGTGGATCCAAGGCCTTCCGAGTAGTACATTGTACCTCATGTCGCCCTCGATTATGTGGAACTTGATATCTTGAATGGTTCGAGCCATGTTCACTGGTAGAATAATATCCCCTTTAGTTGTTTCACTGGCCATATTGAAGATGTTTAAGACCTGAGCTGCAGGCACGATTTATGCCGAGCTGCTCCACGACCCTGGATCAGATGATATTCGCTGAGCTACTTGGATCCACTAAAACATGCTTAACTTGAACTTTATTTAATAATATAGAAATTACTATAGCGTCATTGTGGGGCTGAGAAATGCCTTCTGCTTCTTCGTCATTGAATGATAAAGTGCCCTCGGGCACATAATCTCGGGCTCATTTTTCCCAAGTGATTGATACCTTAGTGTGTTTAAATATGGGTCCCTATGGAATGTCGACCCCACCGACGATCATATGAATGACATATTGGGTTCCTGCTATTCAATTTTCCTATTGGCATCCCTTTCTCTGAAATGATTCTTGGCTCGATCGCTGAGGAACTCTCGATGGTGGCCCTCATTGAATAGATGGGATACCTCCTTCCTTAATAGCCTGCAATCCTCGATCTTGTGACCATGCGTGCCATGATACTTGCACATCAAATTTGGGTTTCTTTGGAAAGGACCAGTTTGTATGGGTCGGGGCCACCTAGTATCTTTGATCCTTCTGATTGCCGATACAATACCCGATGCATCGATGCTAAAGTTATATTCTGATAACCGAGGTGCCTCTATGGGATCAACATACTTCTCAAAACCACTTTTTCTCATAAGTCCCCGAGAATTCTGTCCTCGATCGCTCCGGGCAGAATTGCGTCCTGAACCATTGTTCCTTCGTTCTATGGTATATGGTTGATATCGGTCTTTGTTAGATCTTGTCTCCATGTCGATGTCCCTCTGGTTTTTAACTGCCGACCTGTTTGCATGTACTGAACTGGAAGGGGCTCCTAATTGGTTGTCCTCGAGCCTGATCTTCGATTGATATCGATTGTGCAAATCTGCCCAAGTTATAGCTGGATACTCGATCAAATTTTGTTTCAACTGACGTGATGCTATTGAACTCTGCTCGTTCAACCCTTGGGTAAAAGCTTGAATGGACCAATCATCTGTGACCGGTGGCAACTCCATGCGTTCCATTTGAAATCGGGATACGAACTCCCTCAGCATTTTATTATCCCTTTGTTTTATCTTGAAAAGGTTTGATTTCCGCGTTACGACTTTATGGCCCCGGCGTGTGCCTTTACGAAAGAATCTGCTAACATTGCAAATGAGTCGATGGAATTTGGTAGCAGGTTGTGATACCAAATCATTGCTCCCTTCGAAAGAGTCTCACTGAATTTTTTCAACAGCACAGATTCGATTTTATCATCTTCTAAATTGTTACCCTTGATGGCGCATATATAAGAAGTAACATGCTCGTTAGGATCGGTGGTCCCATTATATTTGGGTATGTTTCTTTGGAATAGGCTTCGGAGCCGTACTTGGGGGAAATGACTTTTGTACTAACTTCTTCGAATCCATCCCTTTCAAGATTGGCGGTGCCCCTGGTATCTGGTCAACTCGAGAGTTGTATGTTTTCACTTTTTTATCGTTGGCTTTGATTCTCTTATCCCCCTATTCAATTCTTTTGGTGAGCTCCTCGAGCATTTTCATTACTGCAGGATCAGTCCCCGATTCGTTACCATTTGACCTTTCCGGTACTGTGAGTAATTTCCGGCTCGACCCTATTCGGAACTCTATGTTGATTTTGTAGCTGAGCAATAGCGGCTTGCTGAGCCTGAAGCATTTCAAATATCACTTGGAGACTGACTCCTTCGTCTCCTCTGCCTGTGTTCCTTGGTCACTAGATTGGCCTTCTCTGCATACGCTCCCATCGAGACCTACGCCTAGGTACGCATTTAGAGCAACGTACGAACTGACATCGACTGGGTTGGCAACCGGTGCTCCCCCGAAATTAGCTTGTGGCACCTCGACTCCTGGAGCAATCACATTTTCATTTTCACCGTGGAATCTGAGGCCGTTGTCACCGTGTGTGGATGCGTTTTGTGAGTTTGACATATTATAACCTGAAAGCTAAGATACTTGACAAGAACAAGCGAAAAATAGTGCGTTTTACCAGAATCAGTAGTGAACAATCACTATTATCCTTAGCCCTACGGTGGGCGCCAAACTGTTTACCCTAAAGATTGAGTTAACAATTAAACTTATATTGTGATTTTAAGGATATGTGATTTAAACCAGCACCAATTGATAAACAACGAATTAAATTGATAAATTGGATAATAAAATAAATTAAACTGGTCTGCAAACAATGCCTCGACCTCGATTCGAGATAGTATCGAGGTTAGTTAATAGAAACAACAGAGGATGGAAGAAGCGGTGATGAACAGTAAGTAAGACAAGAAAGTAGCGTATATGTATATTCTTATCAGTGAATCATGATCCCCTACAAATGTTTGGAACTCCTCTTTATATAGTAGAGGAAACCTAATTATGGTATGTCTCTAATTACAGAAGGAAATCGTATAAACAACTAGTTGACCGCTTCTAATTTGGTCCGCTCCGAGATTCACGCCATGATCCTCGACCAATCACGGATATCCGTCCCGAGATTTACGCCGTGATTTTCGACCGGTTACTGATATCTTGCCATTCCGTTACTATGCTACCCTCGAAGTTGGTCATACTTGATCTCGATTGTTGCTAACCTCAGTCTCAACGTACACTTCAATCTCTAGGCTTGATGTCTCATCTTCGAGCTCGGGCCTGATTTATTATGAGGCTACCCCCGATGCAACTCCCTTGTCTCGATCAAACAACAAAATCGGGTAGGCCCGATTTTGACTGTATACAGTATGTTAATTTACATATGTGATTCGCATTAACATATGAGATTTGGTGTATAATCTAGCCGCACAAATTGAGTTTGGGAGTGTGAGTTGGTCACGTTCCGGTTACTGAATATTGGACATGCAAGTTGTCCATGTTTCAATTTTGGCATACGGATCGGATTCATCCTTCATGACTTACTTATCTTGGTGAAGCCCAGGACAGTATGCGTGCAGGTTTGAGATATTGAAAATGTTTATTTATGAGTGAAGTTTCAATTTTTATCACGCATATTGATTCTTGAGATTTGTTTTGTGTATTTTTTATTAAATGTTGTACTTGTACATATTTAATTTATGTGATATTTGTGCGTTGAGTTATTATTGTGAGTATAATACTTGCATAGGTTTGGAAATGAGTGTTTTGTATATTTACTCCAACCACTACTTTGTTGGGAACGATCTATGATATTTACTTAGTGCTCCCCATAATCACTCAACTTTCCTTCACTTTATGTGTAGATACAGGTCCTAGTACTGTCACGACCCAAAATTCCACCGGAATCGTGATGGCGCCTAATACCGCGTGCTAGGCAAGCCAACAATTAATAAAAAGAAATGAACTTCAACAATAGTATGAAATAGTATGAACAACGGAATAACATAAATAACTAAAATCAAGATAGCGGTACAACTGAAAACCATCCCAAAATCTAGTGTCATCGAGTACATGAGCTCTATAGAGTATAAAGTACAAGGTCTGACAAAATACAATAATGTCTAGACGACTAACTGTAATAACATGAAATGAGATAAAGGACTTCAAGGCCCCCAAACGGAATATGTAATGCTACCTCGAAATCTCCACATCGATACGGATAACAGCTCTCTAGCAATCACCATTACCAGCAACACATGGATATGCATATATAGTGATGAGTGTAGTATGGGTACAACTGACCCCATGTACTCAATAAGTAACAAGACTAAACTTAGGCTAAAAGCAGTGACGAGCTTGGCAAGGTCCAAAATGCTCATTTTGCAATAGCCAACAACACAAATAACAACATAATAACGGCAAAAGGAAGAACAACTCAAGTAATATCTAGTTCAACTTTATCACAATAAGATATGAGATAAGAACGCTTTTGAAATATATTTGTCAAGGCAACGGTTGTTCCACAGAATCAACTAAACATTGATTAACAATTTAAACTATGATTTCAAGCTTTAAACATCAAATCGAGACATCAAGCACCAGTTAGCATGAGAAAAATATAATCACATGCCTGCATGACAAGTTTACATACCAAAATCAATGACATCGTAGTTTAGTCATCAAGCATACCAAGTCTCATCACATGTATAGTCCTTGGCACAAGTACCCCTCAAACATCTCTCTCTCACACACACACTCTAAGCACTATAGGGCTTCCTTGCATAAGTCCCTCATCAAGCACATCTTGTGTACCTGCACCGACATATTAATACTTGACTCCGTAGGGGCGGATCCTAGCCCAAGCGCTGATCGCATTAAAAGTCAACGATCAATACCACTCATCCAAAATGGGGTCTAGCACACGTGTCATCTCACTGTCAAACCACTCAGCCCAATATGGGGCCTAGCGCACGCGTCACTTCACTATCAATATCAACACGGCTCTAAGGCCCAAGATCAGTCATTAATCTCCTCAAGCCTCAATACGCCAACCTTTCACAGTACTATAATCAAATATCGCACAGAGTATAACAACATACCATAACTCAGCTCAAACCCATATCACATAAATAAAGACACCAACAACATATGAGATGACAAAAAAAGGGCATGTTGAGATAGAGATATGGTACGTGAATATAATATCATGACCAAAAATATTACTACGGTTAAGGAAAAGAGCTCAATATAAGAAAATTAGATATATCATATCTCAAACAGATAAGCACTTAGCCTATACATGATTTATAGCATGAATAACATCTCACGTAGTCATACAAGTGGAGAACACACAGTCACAAAGAGGTTGATCCACGTCCAATCCACACTCAATAGTGAGTGGAAACGGTAGTTGGAAGAATACCCAACAAGAGTCGGAGTCGATTTTTACATGGAGTTTAATATGAGTGTTAGGGGTATACACTTTACGAGAGCAAATGGAACAACCAAATTGCACTTCCAAACAAACGGTTTTGATTTCTACTTATAAATTAACTCTAATAATTATAAGCTAAGGAGAATAAACTAGAAAGCAAATGATTATTTTTGTTGTTTTTCAAATGGTTAAAAAGCCTAGGGATGTGACCTTAACCTAGGTGTTCGCCTAATTGGTTAAATACGTTAACACTCGTTTTATTGATCAGGGTATATTATACCTCTCAACTCTAAGTTACCTACTTAATACCTCTCGGTCAATGAGTGATTTTCCCAATTTGGCTTTCTCAAGCCCAAATGGGTATCAAGCTAAATAGTTGATATGAGCTCAAGTCGAGTTCTCACTATCTCTAGTTCAAACCCTTTAATTAAGCTAATCAAACTCTTAATTAGCCCAATTTCTTGTTAGCCAAGTTTTCCTAGACAATGTCTCTCTTTCTCAAGCAAAGGCCAAGTGAAATAGGCATAAATCAATGTTTGTAACCATTAATTCTAACATTAAAGCATAAACAAGGCTAAATAATCAACATCTAATCATAAACAAGCATTAAATTAAATACCCATAAGGTTTACACATTAGGGTTGGGTCACAACCATAGTAAGAGTCTAGCTACTCATAGTGAAAAATGAAGAAAACAAAGAAGCAATGCTAATTAAACTCACAATCTAGGAATAAAATGATAAAATATGATGTTTAAATCTTAAAATAGTCACAAACTTCCTAAATTAGCAAACTACAATGGCTACAGCAGCTCAAACATCTAAACTTGACCTTAAAATATGATTCTCGTCTATTTATAGTGGCCCAAAATTTGCTGACAAAAATGCCCCTCGGGAGGTTCTGCGGCCGCACAATTCTATGTGCAGTCTGCAGATTTCTTTAGCTTGCAAGGACTTGGATTCTGCAGCCGTACAATTTTGTCTGCGGCTGTAATGCATCTTCTGCAGCCGCACAATTCTTGTGCAGTCTACACTTCAGGCAAGGCTTCAAGTCTTGGTCATTTGTGCACTCTCTGAACTTTGAATTCTTTATCAGTGCGGACCTTGTTCTACAGCCGCACAATTCATGTGCGATCCACACATCTGCTAAAAGTATTATGGGCTTCTTAACTAGTTCTGCAGCCGCATAGAAAATTTTGCGATCCGCACTTTCTTTTGCGGCCGCAGAAATACCTCTGCGGACCGCACTTCTTATGTTCTGCGCCCCTTCTTGCCTTGTGAGTCAGATCACTCCTTTTTGAGTAGGATTTCTTCGTGGGAGCTCAGATTTCCAACATTCATGCAATTTGCATACTTTCATTAGTATTGGGAACATAAACCAATACTTTCGGACTACAACAAAAGCAAAAAGGTGCTAATAGGTGGTCAAAATCCACACTTATCAGAGGCATGATGGAAAAACAAGGCATACAATAGCATAAAGTCTACCCGGGTCATGAATAACCACGGTGTACGCATATACGCTCGTCACCCCGCATGTGCGTCACCCCCAACACATAACAAATATCATAACCAACGAAAATATTACCCTCAAACAAAGTTTAGGGAAGATAATTACCTCAAATGCGTGAGAATCAATACTCTAAAAATGTTCCGCTTTTGCGGACTCGTCTACGCACATGTGATCTTATACCTGCGTCCAAAATTCTGCAGGTGCGACACACAAAAACTTGTTCCATCAACCTTCACCCAAATGATCTGATATCTATCCGAAACACTGTCGAGCCTCCAGGACCTCGTCCAACCAAGTCTTAAAATATGACACAGACCTAATCGAGGTCTCAAATTATATCAAGTAACATCAAAATCACAAATCGCCCTTCAATTTAAACTTAATGAACTAATCAAACTTCCAACTTCCAAACCCTTGCAAAACAACATCTAACCAACTCGAAATGCCCCCAAATCTTGCACGCAAATCATAAATTAACAAATAAACATATCCCAAGGCTCAAAATCCCGAATGGACCTCGATAACCAAAAAAGTCAACTATGGTTCAAACTTACCAATTTTCCAAACCTTCAATTTTCTAATTTTCGACAATTAGAGTCAAAATATCCTAGGAACCTCCAAATCCAAATCCGTACATACTCCTAAATCCAAAATCAACATTCAGTCCTATCAAAACCATAAAAATACCATTCTGAGGTCGTTTACACAAAAGTCAAACCTTGATCAAATCGTACAGCTTAAACTTCGAACAATATAACTATGTGTTCCAGTACATTCCCAAACCTTCCCGAAACTAAACCATCCATCCGCACAAGTCACAAAATATCAAACAAACATACGGAAAGCATCAAATAGGGAAACGAAGCTCAAATACACAAAACGATCGACTGGATCGTTATATTTTCTCCATCTTAAACAAAAGTTTGTCCTCAAATGGGTTTAGAATCATACTTGGGATATCAAAAAGATGAGGATATCTTCTCCTCATATCATGCTCGAACTCCCAAGTCGCCCCCTCGACCGGTTGACCTCTCCACTGAACCTTCACTGATGCAATATCTTTAGACCCCAGCTTCAGAACTTGCCTATCCAGAATGGCCACCTGCTCCTCCTCATAAGCCAAATTCTCACCCGACTACACATTATTGAAATCCAATACATGTGACAGATCCTCATAATACTTCTGAGCATCTAAACCTGAAAGATTGGGTGAACTCCCAACAAGTTGGGTGGCAGAACAAGTCTGTAGACAATCTCACCCACTCTCTCTACCACCTCAAAAGGACCAATATATCGAGGGCTTAACTTTCCCATCTTCCCAAACCTCATCACACCCTTCATAGGTGAACTCAGAGAATAACCTTCTCACCTTTCATGAAAGCCACATCACGAACCTTCCTATCAACATAACTCTTTTGCCTGAACTGGCTGTACGAAGCCACTTCTAAATCAATTTCACCTTCTCCAAAGCATCACAAATTAAATCTGTGCCCAACAACCTAGCCTCACCCGGCTCAAACCAACCATCCGAAGAATGACATTGCCTCCTATATAATGCCTTATACAAAGCCATCTGGATGTTTAACTGATAGATGTTGTTGTATGCAAACTCCGCTAATGGAAGAAACTGATCCCATTGGCCCCCGAAATCTATGATACATGCACTCAATATATCCTCCAAAATCTGAATGGTCCGCTAGACTATCCGTTCGTCTGAGGGTGAAGTACAGTACTTAACTCAACCTGTGTGTCCAACTCATGCCGAACAATCCTCCAGAAGTGTGAAGTAAACTGAGTGCCTCGATCTGAGATGATAGACACAGGCACGCCGTGCAAGCTGACAATCTCTCTAATGTAGATCTTATCCAACTGCTCTGAAATGTTGGAAGTCATGATCATAATGAAATGCATAGACTTGATCAGTCTGTCCACAATGACCTAAACAACATCAAATCTCCTCAAAGTCCGTGGCAAACCTACCACAAATTCCATAGTGATACGCTCCCACTTCCACTGCGATATATCTAATCTTTAAAGCAAATCACCTCGTCTTTGATGCTCATACTTGACCCTCTGACAATTTAAACACCATGTATCATGCCCAACAATGTCTTTCTTCATTATCCGCCACCAGTAATGTTGTTTCAATTCACGATACATCTTCGTAGCACCTATGTAAATATAATATCACGAACTACGAGCCTCTTCAAGAATCAACTCCCTCAAACCATCCACATTAGGAACACAAATCCAACACTAAAGACTAAATACACCATCATCACCAATAGTCACCTCCTTAGCACCATCTTGTTGCACCATGTCCTTAAGGACAAGGATATGGGGATCATTATACCGGCGAGCCTCAATGTGCTCAAATAAGGATTAATGTGATACAAACCAAGCAAGAACCCTGCTAGGCTCCGAAATATCCAACCTCACCAACCTATTGGCCAATGCTTGAACATCCATAGATAAAAGTCTTTCCACATGTGGGTTGAATGCCAAACTTCCCATACTCTCCACCTTTCTACTCAAGGCATCCGCCAACATATTAGCCTTCCTCGGATGATAAAGAATAGTGATATCATAATCCTTCAATAGCTCCAACAATCTCAGCTACCTCAAATTCAAATCTTTCGATTTAAACAGATGCCAGAGACTTTGATGATCAGTATACACCACACAAAACACACCATATAAGTAATGCCTCCAAATCTTGAGCACATGTACAATAGATGCTAACTCTAAATCAAGCACCGGATAGTTCTTCTCATGGGGCTTCAACTGGCCCGACGCATAGGTAATCACCCTATCATCCTGTATCAACACACACCCAAAGACAACCTACGAAGCATCATAATAAAAAGTATACAACCCAAATCCTGAAGGCAATACCAAAATTAAAGCCGTAGTCAAAGCAGTCTTGCGCTTCTGAAAGATTTTCTCACACTCATTAGACCATCTAAACGAAGCGCCCTCCTGAGTCAACTTAGTCAATGAGGCTGGAATATATGAAAATCCTCTTACAAAGCGACGGTAGTAACTAGCCAAACCTAAGAAGCTCCTGATCTCTATAGAGGTAGAAGGTCTGGGTCAACTCTAAACTACCTCAATCTTCTTTGGGTCCAGCTTGATCCTATCACTAGATACCACATGACCGAAGAACGCCACCGAGCCCAACCAAAACTCGCACTTGAAGAACTTAGCATACAACTTCTCTCTCAAAATTTGAAGCACAATCCTCAAATGCTGCTCGTGCTCCTCGGCGCAATAGGAATACACCAAGATATCATCAATGAACATAATGACAAAAGAATCCAAATACGGCCGGAACACATTGTTCATCAAGTGCATGAAATCTGATGGGGAATTAGTCAATCCAAACGATATCACCAAAAACTCATAATGGCTATAACGTGTCCTGAAAGCCGTCTTAGGGATGTCCAAAGCCCTAATATTCAACTGGTGATACCCCGATCTCAAGTCAATCTTTGAGAACACCCTAGACCTTGAAGCTGATCAAATAAATCATCCATGTGTGTTAGTGGATACTTGTTCTTGATGGTAACCTTGTTCAACTGCTAGTAGTCAATACACATTCTCACAGAATCATCCTTTTTATTTACAAATAACACTAATACACCCCAAGGTAATACAATAGGCCTGATGAACGCCTTATCTAGAAACTCCTGCAATTGTTCCTTTAATTTTTTCAACTCCACTAGAGCCGTGCAATATAGAGGAATAGATATGGGATGCGTGACCAACACCAAATCAAATACCAAAATCAATATTCTTATTAGATGGCATGCCCGATAGATCTACAGGGAACATATCCGGAAACTCCCTCACTACTAGGACTTAATCAATAGTATGAGTATTAAACTAAAATCTCAAAAAAGAGCTAGAGACGCCAAACACCTCTTCGCAAACATCTATTGATCTTTCAGAAACAAAATCACTCTACTAAGAGTGTGACCAAGACAACCTCTCCATTCCAACCTCGGCAACCCTAGCATAGCCAACATCACCGTCTTAGCGTGACAATCAAGAATAGTATGGTATGAAAACAACCAATCCATACCTAAGATCACATCAAAATCCACCATATCCAACAAAAAAAAGTCGACCCTCGTCCTAAAACCACACATAGTGACCACGCAAGATCTATAAACTCGATCCACCAAAATAGAATCCCAACTGGTGTAGATATATGAACTGGGACAGTAAGTGAATCACGTGGAATATCTAGACAAGAAGCAAAGTAGGATGACATATATGAATAAGTAGAGTCAAGATCAATCAACATTGAAGCATCTCTATGGCACACATAAACAATACCTATAATTATTGCATCAGAAGTAAACATGCTTTAAATGGGAAACTATAGACTCTGGCCTCAGTCCTTCCTTGGAACGCATAGCATCTAGCGTGATTTCCACTAGACTGAGCTCCTTCTCTAGGACGACCATATCCTATATAACCTCCACCACATGCAAGCTGAGCGGGTGGTGAAGCAATCGGCACAGGAATCATAGTTTGAACCTCGTGATGCCCTGAACCTCTACGAAGACAGGAGAAGTATTTCCTAGACCCAGGTCTCCACACTCATAGCAACCTCTGATCGATGACTGTGGGGCCTGAGTTAGACCCCATGAACCATAATACCAACCAAAAGAAACTGGTATTGATAAACCTTGAATGCCTGGAGCGCTATAAGAACTCTGCGCTGGAAGTGCACTGAATGAAGACTTCATAGAAGCTCCTCGACTAGGAGATGGTGTATAATAATTTGACCTGCTAGAATAGCCTCTCGTAAATCAACCTCGGCCTCCAAACGAGGAACCACCGAAGCTACCTGAATGTCTGGACCTCTTATTCCTACCATGCATCATCTCCATAGTCTCACTGCGGATGCACTCAACACGACACGCTATCTCACTGCGGATGCGCTCAACACGACGCGCTATCTCCACCATCTAGTGAAATAAAGTCCCGGTCTCAACTTCTCTAGCCATAGCAAGGCGAATAGTAGGGAGAAGACCATGGATGAATCTTCTTAATCTCTCATCCTTAGAGGGAATAAAAACCATAATATGACAGGACAACTCAGTAAACTTCATCTCATACTTGATAACTGACATCTGACCTTGATGAAGTTGCTCAAACAACCTCCTCAGCTCCTCTCTTCTGGTGTGGGCACAGATTGCTCCAAAAAGACCCTGGAGAACTGAGCCCAGGTAAGAGGAGATGATGTTGTTGGTCTGCCCAGCTCATAAACCTACCACCACCTATTTGCGGGACCTTGCATCTAGAAGGCGGTAAAGTCAACTCCATTCGACCTTCCCTATATACGCTACCTTCGGGATCAACGCCCAAATTTGTATTTAGGGCGATATATGAACTGACGTCGATGGGGTTTGCAATCGGTACTCCCTCGAGATCAACCTGAGGCACCTCGTTTTCTGGGGCGACTATATTGTCGTTTTCCCTATGAAATCCGAAACCGTTGTTACCGTGTGTGGGTGTTGTTTGTGAGTTTGACATGCTTTTTCCTGAAAACAAAAATACTTACAAGAACAAGCACAAAGTAGTGTGTGTTATCAGAATTAGTGTTAAGCAATCACTATCATCCTTAGCCCCACGGTGGGCGCCAAACTGTTTACCCTCAAAATTGGATAACAATTAAACTTATAATGTGGATTTAAGGACATATGATTTCACTTAATACCGATTGATAAATATGAAGATTAAAAATAGAATTATACAATAAAGTAAATCAAACCAGTATTTGAGTAGCACTCAACCCTTGAGTTAAAGTATCCTCGAACTGATTGATGCAAGGATAATAAAACCACAATAAGCTGAAGAACAAGAGCGTGAGCGAGGAAGAGAATTATATTGCTTTGTTATCATTCGTGGCTACAAATGGTTAGAACTCCCCTTTATATAGTAGAGAAATTCTATATATGGTACAATTCTAATTATAGAAGGAAATCCCATGATTAATTAAACAACCGTTCTTGATTCGATCCGTTCCGAGATTTTTGCCATGATCTTCGACCGGTCGCGGATATCTCGCTTTTCCGTTATTACGCAATCTTCGGTATAGCTCGATACCTGTCTCGTTCGGTCTCATCTTGGCAGATGCCTCAAATCCTGATCTCGGTACCTTGTCTTCGTGCCTCGATCTGATCTACTTCAGAGTCGTCCTTCGATGCAAACTCCCGGTCTCGGTCAAACAGTACAACCGGACAGGCCCGGTTTTAACCGTATACATTCTACTTATTCTTAATATTTTGTAGATAAAAGTAAAAGAGAAATATGAACTAAATCAATAAATAGAAGTATGTGATAATGTACATCCCTCCGTTAGTTTTCTGTCAAGAAGTTAACAGCATCAAACATAAAATGTGCCGTGCACGTGACATATCCCTACAAATCCACCAATGTTGAAAAGGGAAGCAAACAACAACAACAACCTAGTATAATCTCACTAGTGGGGTCTGGGGAGGGTAGTGTGTACGCAGACCTTACCCCTACCCTGGGGTAGAGAGGCTGTTTTCAAATGACCCTCGGCATCCTTCCCTCCAAGAACTCCCCACCTTGCTCTTGGGGTGACTCGAACTCACAACCTCTTGGTTGGAAGTGGAGGGTGCTTACCATCAGAGCAACCCACCTTGTCTAAA